>JAVJIF010021978.1:0-32500 GCA_038442645.1 Agave tequilana | reverse complement strand
TTAAGACCATATAAGGACTTTACCAGTTTTCACAATTTGTTTTCTTATCCCTTAGCTATGAACCCTTCTGGCTGGTCTATGTAGATCTCTTCCTCGAGATCGCCATTCAGGAAAGTAGTTTTCACATCCATTTGATGTATGAATAAGTTATGAATTGAAGCAAGTGCTAGAAGAATTCTGATTAAAGAGATTCTGGTAACAAGCGAATAGGTTTCAAAGAAGTTAATATCTTTTGCTGGGTGAAACCCTTGGCAACTAATCTGGCTTTGTATTTGTCAACAGTACCATCGAGTCTGAGTTTTTTTTCTAAAGATCCATTTACAACCTACAGGTTTGCATCCTGGAGGAAGGTCAGTGAGAAACCAAGTGTTATTCTCTATTATAAACTTAATCTCACTGTCAATGACTTCTTTTCAGAAAGGAGATTCAGAAGAGTCCATTGCTTCTTTGAAAGAGCTAGGATCACCTTCTACAAGAGAGGTGAAGAAGTCTTCATCGAAGGATGTAAGAGTTCTAGTTCTTTTACTCCTTCTATGTTCAGAATCAGTGGTAAGAGTAGAATTACAAGAAAGAATATCAGAGGTAGAAGGAGTAATAGAGGGATCACTAGAGATTTTAGATTTGAGAGGAAAGATGTTCTCAAAATGGACAGCATCCCTAACTTCAATGATGGTGTTGTTGGATATTTTACTGATCTCAGAATTAACCACTAGGAATCAATTAACATTACTATCTAGTGCACATCCAATGAAGATGGCATCAATAGTCTTGAGGCTGATTTTCCTTTTCTTCAATTCCGGTATTGAAACGTTAGCCATGCAACCCCAGACTTTGAATAATTAGATGTTAAGAGTTCTTCTTTTCCAACGTTCATAGAGAGTAATGCCAGAGTCTTATTGAGGAACCTTATTGAGGATAAAATATACATAAACGAGAGCTTCACTCCAAAAGTTCTTGGGTGCACCTGAGCTGAGTAACATGTAGTTCACCATCTCCATCAGTGTTCTATTCTTTCTTTCAGCTACACTGTTGGACTGAGGTGTGTAAGGAGCAGTTACCTCATGAATAATATCATGCTCTTAGTTGTACTCAGTAATTTCATTTGAGGTATACTCCTTCCATGATTAGATCTTAGAATTTTTATCTTTTTTTCAAGTTGGTTCTCAACTTCGGCTCTATACATCTTAAACCAACCGAGGATTTCATCCTTGAATTTGAGAAGATAGGTGTAACAAAATTTGGAGTAATCATCAATGAATCTCACAAAATATCTTCTACCGCCTCGGGTGAGAACTCTGTTCGAGTCACATACATCACTGTGAATAAGTTCAAGGGGTTTAGATGTCCCCGCGATAGAAGAAAATGATTTTCAGGTATTCTTACCCTGAACACAGATTTCACATATAGAAGATGTGTCAAGAGAAGATTTAGGAATGGGATTCAAGTTAATCATTTTCTTGATGGAACTGAAGTTGACATGTCCCAATCTTCTATGCCAGATAGTACAAGAATAAAAATTTCAAAGCAACATGAATAAAAATTTCATTATAAAAATTTACATTTAGCCGAAAAAGGCTATCACAAACAAAACCCTTTCCAATGAAAGTATTAGACTTGGAGATTACAAACTTATTGGACTCTTTCACAATCCCTATAGTCAGCTCTAAGAAGTGAAGACTCGCTGATCAGTTTCTTTCGAAGTGTGGGTACGTGCAGGACGCCTTGAAGAGTTAGAGTTTTTCCAGAGGTCATTTTCAGTTTAATACATCAAGTTTCCCTTATCTTTCTGGTGGAGTCATCTGCCGGCTCACGCTTACTCCACGTTGTTCCGATGGGATTTGAACCAAGAGCGATCAGTACAAATATGAATATTGGCTCCTGAGTCTAACCACCAGTCCGAGGAGAAAGTGATTGAGTTGACTATAGGAAGAGAAGAATCTATCCTAAAAGAGTTGGAGTTCAGTTCTACCATGTTGACCTTGTACCTCCATTTCCTCTTGTTTGAGCTTTGACTGGTTCCTTCTTTCGGTTGAAACATTGAGACATCAAGTGATTAGTTATCCAGCAGACGTAGCTAAACCTTCCATTGGCCAGAAGGAGGAGGAGGATTGAAAAGGTTTGAAAGAATAAGAGTTTGCATGAAGAGAAGAATGAAAATGATTGGGTTTTTTGAACTTCTTGCTCTTGAGATTCATGAATTTGTGCTTAGGCTTACCCTCTACCAATTCACTTTAGCTTTTATATCTAACTTGGTTTTGGAGTTTTGCCTATAATAATCTTCTATGTGAATCAATTTTAGGGCTTGAATGAGGGTTAGGTTACCCTGCTTGTGACAGAGCTCTCGCGCAAAGGCTGATCAGGAATGAGGGAGTTTATCAATGAGACAAGACACTTTGTAATTGTCTGAGAATTGATTTCCTTTCAATTGAAGGTGTCGGATATAAACTTGAAATTCATGAAATTGATCATTGATTGGTTTACCATCAGTCATCATGAATTTATTGAAGGAGGAGGAGGTGAATCTTTCGATTCTAGCATCGTCAAGACCCTATTCATCCTCGAGAGCTTTCGATAATTTTTTAGCACTCTTATATTCATAATAAATGTCATATAGACTATGAGAGAGTGCACTAAGAATTCTATGGAAACAATGATAGTCAATTTCCTCAGGTTTCAGATAGACGTAGGAGGAAGGAACTGTAGGAGGAGTTTCAACAGGAGAAGATCCAACAGATGATGGTTCAGGAGAAAGTGCAGGAATAATGTCATCTATGAATGATATGAGACTTAAAGTGGTCAATCAGTACTTCATCTAGTTTGCCCACCTCTTAAAGTATGTGCCAGAGAACTTATCCAATTTAACACCCTTAGAATGATCAGGGTTGGCCATAGTGACGGGATGTTGCTACCTGAATTCTGTATTTCAAAATTATTTGAAAATGTTAGAATATAGTTTATGTTGGTAACTTTTGAATTTGGGTTAGTAGAATAAAATAGTGTATACTTCTTCTTTAATTACATGTCAAATGATTCTAACAAGATATAGTTTGTGTAATGTGAAAGTTATTCCTATCACAACATTGAAGTAGCTACTTTGCAGATTAACAAATTACTAATTAGAAAGAGATAATTAAACTAATATCTTAATTAGTTATTCATAGAATATTAGTAAAACAAATAATACACTGATTAGTTACTATGCAAAAATAGATCACTATGCTTGCAAAATGATAACTTTTAGATAAGATCCTATTACATGAAAATCTTCCTAACTAACTGTTAAGTTATCTAGCAGGTAAGAGACAAATATTAAATCAGATTTGAAGGAATCCTGCAACAAGTTAAGAGTTTATTATAATATGATAAGATAAGATCTAAATAGTTTAGAGAGATCTTATAAATAATTTTATTAATTTTATAATGAAATGGTTTAATGAAACCTTTAAGAATAAATGAAAAGTTTCTTTAACAAATTTGAAGAACTTGTAGTAGAATTTGGATTTTGAAAATTTGATTTTGTGAGAAATAAATTTCAATAAATTTGCTTTTGAAAATTTTGACAAGAATTAAATGATTTCTATTACAAGAACAACTTTAATAGCATGAAACATGTAAATGATTATATTGCATGAACAAGTATTGCATTAAAGAATTTATTGCATGAAATATTATTAAAGAATAATCTTTCTTCTATATTATAGGATATATAACAGTATCGGAAGCTGATCCCGTAAGAACGGTTCTCACGGATTTCTGTGAGAACTTTCATGTGGGTCGTCGGATCTGATAGATCAAATCAAATAAAATCAGATCTCTATCAGATTCGATGGCTCACATGAAAGTTCTTATAGAAATCCGTGAGAACTGTTCTTAGGGAATCAACTCACTAACAGTATTTTCTAAATTTCAAACATGCAATAAATCAAATCATAAATCTTTTAATGAAAGTAAATATTTGTCCTAAGCATGCAACTAATATGAAGGAATTAAAAGAAAAATTAAATTTGCTGGCCTGAGGTGACGTAATCATGCAGAAGTACTGCCCTAGAGGAAAGATAGTCGGTCCCTCATCCGGACCTCCTCTCCTAGCGGCCAGGGGACAGAGTGAGGACAGAATAAATGTAGTTGTTATTTGCTTCTACCAGAATGAACTGCGTTCGTATCCGCAGGTCGTGCGTGCACCACCTGAACCCGGTCCGGTTCGTTTTGGCAAGCGCGCGCGCGTGTGGAGAGTGTAACATGACCCAACTATTCATAATAATAGGCATCAGAGGAGTTAGTATATATACCACTCAACATCCAATCTCCTATCCAATGTGAGACTAGAACCAAAGCCAAATGAGAGGGAAACTCAAGTTTTCCCTCCACATTCAAAACACATCCAACAGAGTTTTATTAGCTTATGGGGTTATTTCAATATTGAGATATAAATGAAGGGGTTTCTTGCAGTTTAATCTAATTTTTTTTCCTTTTCTTTTAGCTTTTGTATTTGTTCAGTTTGAATTGAAGCAAGTTTACCAGGATGGAGGCCTCCCAAGATACTTTTTCTGCTAAATAGCCCACGACTGTTCAATTTTCGCAAGAGTAAAAACCATAGTATGTAATGTTATGAAAACGACAATATCTCGCTCATAGGTCCACTGCAGAGGAAGCACAAAATTGGATCGATCCTTGAAAACAGTCAAACAAGATAATAAAACACAAAAAAAACTATAAAAGTTATTTCTTATGGCAGTCGATAAATTGTAAAACATTTTGTGTTATTACTGACAAATTTCTACTTAAAATTTTCAAGGCCACTAATGAAAGTATGCCTGTAAAATATTATTTGTAAAAATAATCCTCCAAAAGAAATTATTGGGCACTAAAACCTAAAGAAGACATGATAGAACATGCAGATTAACCCACAGTTGACAGACTAAAGAGCAGTGGGATTATGATATAATTACAACTCTCTGGGTATCTTATGATATATTGAATTCCTTTTCGCTAACTTATAAGAGACGTTATTGTTAAAGAAACTAACAATATGCCTTGTGCTAGATCGATTAGGCCTATCTAAAGAGAAGTAGAACTGTGAGTTCTTTCAGGAGAAGACTACAACTCCGGATATATTAGATTTCTTCATTCCACTGACTTCTAAGAGAATTAATAGCATGCCTTCTGTTAGATTTATAGACACAGCTGTCAGTGTCAGAGAATTAGTTTGACTTGGTTGGCTGAACCAAAATCCGCAGTAATAAAACCGCAGCGGGCCCCACTTGCGAAAAGGTGAACCCGAGTCGGAGTCGAAACGGACTCTTTCTTGAAGGGCAAAAAGCCGTGTCCTTTGAGATTCCAGGCCAAAATCTCCCCCCAAATTCTGCAACTAATCAAGCTAACAGATGAAGGGAAGAGGCGGCGGCGGCGGAGGAGGAAGAGGAGGAGGGTCGAACTACAGGAACCCATGCCTGACGATGCACCAACCGTGGGCCTCCCTCTTGGTCCACGGCATCAAGCGCATCGAGGGCCGATCCTGGCCCGCTCCAATCACTGGTACATCTCGATTCTTCTCGCTATTAGTTTGTATGTTCTTGAATTAGAATTTTAAGTTAATATATACTTCTTCTTCTACTTCTCTTTTGAAGGCCGCCTTTGGATTCATGCTGCCTCTAAAGTCCCTGATCCAGATACAATCAAGGCGATGGAGGATTTCTACAGGGAAATTTATGCTGTTAACGGGATCGCCGATATCAAGTTCCCCGAGCATTATCCGGTTTCGCGACTTTTAGGTATGCCATGGACTTGATAATTTTGTCTTTAAGTAATTTAGATATTATGTGAGATTTTTTTTCTTTTTTCTTTTTTGTTGCTTAATGTACGGTGGTATATTTATGAACAAATGTTGACTCATTCGAAGTATTTTGAAGTAATATCTGTTTTACACATCCATTGTAACTTTCTATTAAGCATGCATATGAATAATGAGATGAATTCATTGGTTATATTTAAAATTAAGGGGATTAGGTTTTGTTGACATCTTACTTTGCTGTGTTGGTAGAATTTCTAATCCAGTTTCTTCAATCACGTTGTAGCACTACGTCCTCTTTAAGAACATTATAGTGAGATGTGAATTGTTGAATAGTACGGCAGGAATTTTATGGCAAAGGACAGATTAATATGCACAAAAACTTGCAGGATTTTTTTTTTTGATTAACTTATTGTAGAAAAATACAAATCCCCAAATTTCTGATCTTCTATATGGTCTTTATGATGAGTAGAAGGCATGGTCTCCATTATGAGGTTTTGGTTGTACGATGGGTTACGACAAGTTATAATCTCCGTCCTCTAGTAACCCAATAGTGAGGAAGTGCCCTCCTCTCCCCACTTCACAGGCAAGTTTGCTTAACTGAGTCTGACCCATTGTCAGAGGAATGATGATGATGTCGGGCTGAAAGGTGATGACCTTGAAAGTTGACGACTTTGGCCGTGCAAGGCAAATTAACTACAATTGTGTGTAATTAATCATAATCGATGTTAGTTTGGAAAATACTGTTTGGAGTCTGATTAGGGTTTGCTAGTATATGATTTAGAGATACCTGGACTCAACCTATGCCACCAATAGTTATAAATTGTAATAGTAAGGACATTAAATCTGTGGCATATATTAAGATGTATAATGAAAAATCTAGACATTTAACTTTAAGACAGTCAGATCCAACGATTACTCGTAGATGATGCAGTAATTGAGATTAATTATATTCATGCATAACAGAGATACAAGATACAAAAACTATAATTGGGAATTGAGTTAGAATCTTAAAATAGGTTAATTATCATTGAAATCCTACTCAATCAAACTCATTTTTAAATATTCTGTATTGGTTTAAAAAGTATTTTGACAATACATAGGCTATGAGATACATGTTTAAAACATGATATAAAAATTTGAAAAATATTGGAGATGTATCAAAAACCTATCCCTGTAAAATACCAAAACCGGAAAACTAGATATGAAAACTTTTATGTGTGTGTACGCTTGAGCACTCAAAACTAATTTATTCTTTACAAGAATTCTAAACTCACAGACTCTAGACTCAAGTCTTCTTGTAAATCTTCTTCTTCAGGTAGACTTGATCCAAATTTGATTCTCCGAGCTAGACTCCTTTTTAGTATTAGATACGTTTTATAAGCTTGAGCTCTTGAATCACCATGTATTAGTTTCAAAGAAGCTAAACACCAACTAAGATCTTGATCAATATTTGAAACTTAAACACAACAAGATTATTAGTACTATAATCATCAAAAGTAGAGTGATGGGCTTTTGGGCCAACATATGTGTATCTATGTATATGGACACACACAAAATCACACAAAAACACACACACACACATCCACACAGATGTGTGTGTGTAATATGTGTGTGTGTATGTATATATAATATTTGCCATATCCATGCTGTACCCGTGTCCTAGTTCTTCAAAATTAACCGTATCACCATAGCTGTATCATATCGTACCTGTATCCCGTATCTATGTCTACGCTTCATTGTGTAGTGTGCTCACAATATGTAACACATCAAGGACCATTGGTGTTCAGGAGCCTTTCGGTAGGCCTCTGAACTAGCTTATTAGTTGCAGTTGCTGGTTATGCTACTTCAATTGGTCGGTTAACATGCATGTTTATTGCATGTACTTGAGTTCCAAATGAATAGAGAGCAATGTGATGTGCCTCCTAAACCATAGTAAATGTGGCATGTTCATCCCATCTCTGATAATGGCTCACAGTTGCACACTATTTGTAGCAATGTGTGTGTTTTAGTCTTGTAGATTAACTTTCTGGCTGATTTGTGGATTGAAAATCAGTGTTTAACCAACTTGCTGGGACCCTTTTTGGTGGGGGGGGGGTCATTGGTTGAGGGCTTGAGGGTTTGGGATCATTGGGGCATACAAGCCTACTGCTGCCATCGACAGACCCAGAAGGAAGAAGTTCCTCTGTAAGACCAGAAGTCACACCCTCAATCAATGAGTTAAGCTCATATGCCATTTTAGCAGCGTACATGAAAAAGAAACATTAGCACAAAAGAAAGTTAACACTTCACTTCTTCTCTTTCAGGCATCACATATCCTAACATATCAATGATAAATAACACCACAATGAAACACCTTATTTTAATATATGGTCCTAGAACAACAAGGCTAAAAGGTTCAAGACTTATTAATGTACAATAGTTATTTATCAAACTTGATCCTTCAAAAGTAGTTATCGAATGTGATCTCCCTGATATATCTTGATTAATTAATTGTCTTAATCCAATATGATTTTACAGCAAAGGTGGTCACAAAATGGAAAAATCACCAAAAGGATTGAACAGCTATTCAAGAACCACCCTTTTTATTTTCCAATATGATTATTTGTACTTATAAGACAAATCACCCCTAACGTTTCAAAGTGAAGGTATATTTGATGTCTTTGACACTTAATGTCATTCCACTTACACATCATGTGACCATACTGATCACCAAGTACTTCACACAAAGTCCATTATCTTAGTGGTATCTAAGTTATTACAAGAAATTCTAAATTTGTTACTCCAATTGTCATTAGTACTCTAGTCTCTGAACATTTGCGATGGTGGAGTCACTCTCTTTCTCTCAATCTCCTAGGTGGTTTTAGTGTGTGACTGCCCTGCTTAATTGAAATTAAGCAGGTGGCTATAGCATTAAGCTATTTTGATGTTAATCCCATCTAACGTGACATTTCTTTTTTAACTGAATTCGGAACTGAACCAAAGTTACCAAAAGCAACAACAACGGGAATACTGCCCCAGTTCCAAGTCCCCAGGAACCACCACCGGTGCTGCCCACCTGGGATACTTCCTCCTCCAAAGAATCAATTTCGGATTGGGTGAACCACATATGACTTTGGCAGACACTAGTGCTTGTTTTGTTTTCTCAGTTTCTTTCGTGATATGGTTTTCTATCTTTCTTCTTCTTTCTTTCTCATTCTATTCAAACTTACTATTAAATAAATATCTTCTTATTATGATCTATGGTATCTATGGTAGAAATGCATCTATGGTATCTTCTTAAATAAATATCTTCTTATCATGGGGATCACTAGAATACTTCGTATTAACAGATAAGATACTTGATATATCAATATTGATTAGATCCGAAATCTGAATTACTTATTCAATGAGCATTCTTAATATTATGCATTGAAGAGGACTCGAACCTCCATGCTCTTTAGCATGAGATTTTGAGTCTCATGTCTACCATTTCACCATCAAGGCATCTTGAAAGTGAATCGTATTCCATGAATATGATATCTATCTAATGTAATATTTCAATCTAATGTGATATATGAAATATATTACAAAGATGGATAAAGAGTTGGAGTATTTCTATCGATCAATCATGTCATATAGGCCCAAGCCAGACATCAAATTGCTTCAATTTGAATTATCCGTAGGATACCTTATATATCAAAAAGATATACAATCAAACCTCTTTCTCGATTTGATAGAAGCTCAATGAATATGGTACTCAACCAAATAATGATATATAAGTCAAAAGCTGGTCCGATTACGCCTATTCCTAATCCTAAATAGAATGCAATGACGTAGGAATCCATATGAAAATGTAGTATCTATTTACATACGCTTAAATGACCCTTTCTCATAACATAATAAGAATGTACATTACCCTATTCCCGTGTGGTCCGATATGGAATGAACTTATAATTTGATGATCGAGTCAATTTCATGATTATAAGTTCACCCCAGTCCATTTTGGACGAAACAAATATACTAATTCTTTTATTCTAGTTAGCAAGAGAGATTTTGAACTAAGAAATAGGCCTAGAAGCTAAAAGAGGGTATCCTGAGCAATTACAACAATTGGGTTCATTGATATTCCTGGTACAGTAGATGCTATCACACATACAGTCATACTCTATTTGATGAAATAGTTTGATCTTAAAGGATATCTTTTATAATTTTGCATGTGAGGGGTTATTTCTTGGTTTCGTCCAATCATTAATAACTTGATTATTTTTAAATAATAGTAGATGGAAACAATGCTCGTAAGGCCTACTTGCCATCCACACCAGAATAGATGGAGTTTTCTGAAAAGTCTTGCTAGTGGACGAAGACCTCTTAATAAGAGACAGCGCTGAGAAGAGAGCCAAAAAAAGGATCTTTCGTGTATAATTCTTCATAATCTCGAATGTTATCAGTTCCAATACGTAGACCAAATGATACAATGCGAGCAAAAATTTCTAGATTCATGGAGATATAGAACAACATATAAGTTATCATGCTTACATATCCATCATTTGAGTTCCCAACCATCATTCCAATTATTACATATCTGATTTGACTGATAAACGAATATGCAAGCATACATTTCATGCTTGTTTGAGTAATAGCAATGTGATTCCCCAATATCATGCTAAGAATAACTAGGATTTCTAAAAGAATGCCATGCATTTGATGAGAAATGAAAGGAATATTGAAAATTCGCGTGGTTGAAGCTAAAGAGACTTCTTTTTATTTTTTTTGTCGAAAAGAGAATTTCTCACTTCTTTCTCTCATTTAAAATCATGCATGAGACTTTCATCTCGCACGGCTCCTAAGTGATAAAAAAGAACTCATCTTCTTTCTTTTTTGTTTACCTTCCTCGCGTATGTAAGAACGAATCCATTCGATTTCTAAAAAGGATTACTAATCCTTGACTTTTCGAGAAATCCTTCATCAATAGTTGTGAATGACTGACTTTCCCAATCTTTCGACCTTGATTCCGTAGGAGCAAGTAAGGAAGATTGAGAAATAGAACCATCTGATTTGATTCGTTCTTAATAGCTATGAGATGATCAACTCAGGGTGATGCTTTTGTCAACGAATACCCCCTATTACATTCGTAGTCTCTTGAGGATAAGATGCTAACTATGTAGCATCTACATCGATAATTCAAGTATTGTATACGACATTAGTTCGATCTTTTGTAGGAACTACCCGTAATAACGAACTTGCAAAATAGATCTCTTTATCATAAAGAGATTCATGGTTCCTGACTCTGCTTCATCTTAATTATTATTTGAACAAAAAGATTCAAAAAACTTTTGGTAAAATTTATGGCTAGGTCTGAGTGGGGATAGCATTTCTCTTTTGCATGTCCGTGAAATTTTGAAAA
This sequence comes from Agave tequilana, assembly GCA_038442645.1. Lineage (NCBI taxonomy): Eukaryota > Viridiplantae > Streptophyta > Magnoliopsida > Asparagales > Asparagaceae > Agave > Agave tequilana. The sequence goes on along the minus strand of JAVJIF010021978.1, from coordinate 21,326 downwards.
ATCTAAATATCTCAGAGATAGATATAGATGTAGGAATTTGTTGAGCAAACCGCACTACTTCATACACGTTAGGAGTCCATTGATGTAAAGGGTCTGGGGAAAGCTTGAATCCAATTCCTACAGTGATGGATATAAGTGCAATTGAAATTCCTGGGAGTTATACGTTTGTGTATTGATAAGACCATTCACTATTTCTTGAAGCTCGATCTCCCCTTCAGATGAACCATATAGCCAAGAGAAATTATGAACCAGAATAAAAGAGCTTGCCCTGCTCATGAGTAAATATTTTGTAATAGCCTCATTAGACCATACATCTCTCTTCTATATCCAGATAATAAATAGGTAGAAGCATAAATTGAAACATTATGGAGCTAGAAAGATAATACATCGTTAGATAAAACATTCCTTCTTGAGGAGCTATTAACATGAATAGCAGAAACTGTGTTATAGCTATTTCTGTACATTAAATGTACTCTATGGATAGAGGAATACATAGAGTTGCACATAATAAATAGAAAATTGAAAGATTTCATTGAAATTGTTCATTTGGAAATTTCACGAAAAGCTAATTGTAGGTTCTTCTTTCCATTGGACCAATAGGGCTGTTATGCTCAGTACTAAACTTGTTGAAGAGATGAAATAGAACCAAAGTCTATCCTTTTGATCAAAAGTTGAATTGATCATCAGAAGAAGAATTATGCCAAAAATTAGGATACATTCTAGGAAAATGAAACTTTCATGGATATGCACATGTCAGATCATGAATTAGTAACTGCATCTAATCTCTGAAAAAGGCCCAATTGTTTCTATTTTTTTAAATGAGATATTTACGGAATTCCCATGAATATGATCAACCTTTGTTCCATGATATTTCCATAAGATTTCTCTTTCTTAATTCTTAAGCATGCCCTCGAGAGGGTTTTAGTTAATGCATGATTTATATTTCATCTTTCTTTTCTTTTTTGTTTGTTTCGAGAAAGATATCGATCAATTCCAATTCTTTCTTTTTCTATTAGTTCTTTTTGATCGAGATATATGGATCCATGGATCTACGTGTCTATATTAGATCCCGTTCATGGATTAACGAAAATGTGTAAAAGCTCTAATTGCCTTTGCCATTCTACGAGTCTCTTCCTTTTTGCGTATGACATCGTCATTTTCTTTTGGCAATATCTACTAATTAAGAACTTAATTTGAAAGCAATATTGTGACCCAGACATTTTCAAGATGCCCCTAATAACCAACGAATGGCAAACGCTTTTCCTCATGCAAATCTTATTTCAATAGGAACTTGATGAGTCGATGCGCCTACACTCTTTCTTTTACTGCTAAATCGAGAGTTACTCCATGTATTCTTGACATAAAATAGACAGTGGATTTGTTTCTGTCTTTTGTTGAATCTTTTTCACGGCTTCATAAATAATATGATAAGCCAATGATTATTTTATGTGTTTTAGAATACGATTAACCAACATGTTAACTAATTGATTACGATAAATTGGATTGAAATTTGCATTTTTTTCTTCTGCAGTACCTCGAGGTGACATGAGCCTGAAGAGGTTCTAAAATCACTTTTCTTTTTATAAGGGCCTTATTTTGACTTTTTGACCCCATATTGTAGTGTGAATCTTGAAAGATATAAAAGATCTCCCTCAAAGCTGTACATAAAACTTTCATCGAATACTGCTTTCAACAGAATTCTGTATGTATCAATGAGATCGAGTATGGAAGTCCATTTACTCAGTTTAAATTGAGTATTCATTTCCCTCTTTTTTTGTCTTGCTAGGATTAGAAATTCTGTATTTTACATAACCATACGATCGAGTCCTTGGGTTTTTGAAATAATGTGATGTAAAAAAGTGCTTCAAATCATTGCTATTTGATTCGGATCTGTTTTGAAAAAGTCGAGGTATTTCGATTGTTTATTGACACAGACAAAGCAAAGGAAAACCTCTAAAATGATTTCAATATTGGATCTTGGACATATAATAGTTTTGAATCAAATATCTTTAAGAAAGATATTTTGTCTCATGGTAGCCTGCTCGAGTCTCCTTATGAAACTTTCGTTATTGAGTTAGCCATACACTTCACATGTTTCTAGTGATTCACATGATATCATCAAATGATACAAGTCTTGGATAAAAATCTGCAACGCACTAGAACGCCCTTGTTGACGATCCTTTACCCCGAAAGCATCTAAGGTTCCTCGAACAATGTGATGTCTCACACCGGGTAAATCCTTGACCCTTCCTTCTCTTACTAATACTACAAAATGTTCTTGTGAATTATGGCCAATATCAGGTATATAAGCAGTTATTTCAAATCCAAAGGTTAATCATACTCTGGCAACTTTATATAAGGCAGAGTTTGATTTTTTTAGGGTGATAGTGAAAAAATTGACAGCCAAGTCACCTTTCTTGTCACTCACAGAACCATATATGAGATTTTCACCTTATACGACTTGTACAATTCTTTCAAAGTAATTGGATCCTTTTTTTCATTCGAGAGTCTGATAAATCGCCCGAAATATCGCCTGATATGAAATAACTTATTTATTACACGACTGCATGCAAACATACATTATTTTTTACTGTCTTTGCATGCATATTACATCATTTTTCTGAGGTGGATGATATCTATGACACTAAACCAACTTTTAGTTATAAATATTTCATTACATATAGTGTCCGATATGAACACTCGATATGCGCGCGTATTCCCGATATCTTCTCCGATATCCGATATCTGATATGAAAACCCCCCATCCGATGCGATCCCGATATCCGATATTTAGAACCTTGCATCTTGGAGATCCATTCCATTCAAATTGATCAACACTATTAAGAGTGCCCAAAATAGAAAAATTAAGTGTTTTAGATATTTTTATTCCCTATGCATCAGTAGGCACAAATTGAACGGCCTAAATAGTGAGTGAGTTTGTTAGTTTAATACTTTAGAATATTTAAAATCTAGCGAAAAGTAGTAGTATGTAAGGGTTTTTAAGTATTTAATTAATTATCAAATAGTTGGATAAGGATTTGTACGCCCAAATTCATAGATCTAAACAACATCCCACTTTAAGCCGTTCATTTTGTGCCTTTTCGATGCATGAGCAAAAAATTCAAAGCACTTTATTTTTGTTTTTGTCACTTTAAATATTGTAGATCAACAGAGTGGATCTTCAATTTAAATGGTCTAACATTGAATTTGAATAGGAAGCGTTCAACAACAAAACCTTCTGAAGTAGTCAAATCTATTTGTCTTCTCTCTCTACACACATATAAAGTGGAGCTAGGCTACTACCGGTAGCATTTGGGATACAAATACTATTAACCCAAATTTTAAGAAGGCAACCCTAATGGAAAATCAACACCGCTGGATGCGTTCTAATATCAATTAACTATTTAAAAATCTAATTTCAAGTAATTTTGATGTGCCTCACCCATGAATCAAGTGTTACACAATCAACATTTTAAAGCGACATAAAATTGATTAATTTTCTCCACTCGATGCATGAGTATATCATGTTGAATTTCTCGAAGTTTGGTTTTTAGGTAGTTGATGGGTATTAGATCACATCCACTTAATTCGTGGGTAAAACACATCAAAATTACTCAAAATTTGGTTTCTAGATAGTTAATGGATATGAGATCACATCCAGCTGTGTTGATTTTCCATTAGGGTTGCCTTTTTTTAATTTAAGGAGATAGTATTTGCATCCCAAATACTAACGAGAATAGCCTAGCTCAACTCGTGTGTGTGTGTATATATATGTATATAGAGAAAGAGAGAATATGTGTATGAGCTTGCCATAATAGAAAATTTCCTACTATGGCGGTCTAAAAGTCAACTCTCTTATTTTCTTCCATCAAGCCCCACCATGTTGATATTCATGCCCTATGATGATTAAAAAAAAAATCATGAGCATATCATGTGACTTAACTTTCCATCTATAGGTGGGAAATGTTTTGTTCTTGTGTAATTATTGATGGAAATCCAAATCTGATGATATGCACATAATTTTGGTGTACGAGCATCATATTACATGAAGATCTCTTCATGGCCCGAAGAAAAAAAAAATAAGGGGAGGTTTGACTTTTTGACCTTCTAAATAGTAGGAAACTTTCCTACTATGACCGCTTATGTTTCTCTCTCTCTCTCTCACACATACATATTAAGCACAAAAGATTTGAAGCTCATTTGGTAAAGTGTTTGATCCCATGCACGACCCACATTATGATTTTCATTTAACTGCCCAAAAAATATAAAATAAGTTTTTCTAAATATTTTTGAGGCAAAAAATGATAATAAACAGTCCTATAAAAATTACTAAAAAATCACATATGGATCAAAGAAAATATATTGTATATATGGTATAATTTTAGTCCATATATCAAACCAAATACACGTATAGTATATTTTGTCTAAGAAATAAAAGAATTTGGAAGACAATAACTATAGCAAAAATATAAACAATGTTAAGAAATTCTGGTAGACTACTTTCCTTCCTAATAAAATCCAACAAGTATGCTTGAACAAAGGATATCTATAAAATAAATGAATTTATAAATGTTTTGAAAGAAAAAATGATATAAAAACACATGCACAAAAGATGATATGAATACAACACATGCATGTTCTCTATACGGTCTAATCCTTTACATATATTAGTTCTTAGGGGGGGGGGGGGGGGACTTTTAGAACCTCAGAATTAGACCATAGTCTTAGAGCAGCTTGGGGCTTCTTCCATTCTCTTGACATCTAATCCTCGCAATTGCATGAGTCCCAAGGCATGTCCTCATTCTTGTAATAGACTAGCATTGTAGATATCCAACCTCCATAGTTTCCCCCATGTCTATGCATGCAATTATGGGGCTGTTTGTTTGGACGTAAAAGCCATAAAAGGCCGTAATTCATAAATGACATACAACCCAATTACAACTATGACGTTTGTTTGGATCATAATTCGTAAAAGACTTACGCAACTCAACTATCACTCACTTACAGCCCACTTACAGTTAATTTTGTGGTCATGCAAATCTGTATTATTTTTTTATGTTAATATTAATTTTTTTTAATATTTAACATTTTTAGTATTTATTTGCAATATTAAAAATTTTTAAATCATCAAATAGTTAATTTTGTGGTCAACTTTTTCACTTACGACTTACACATTGCGACAACCAAACACCGTAAAACACAATACATGTTCCCATTTACAACTTTATATTACTAACCAAACACCGTAAAACTTACATGTATGTAACTTATTTACAGCTGTAAAAGAATTTACCAATTACGACTTACGAATTATGGCCAATTACGACAACCAAACAGACCCTATATCTCCTACAAAATGTTAAAACCACCATGGAACAATACAATGTATTTGGCAATAATCAAAACACTGTGGGGTGAGGTCCACAAAATGGTGCAAGTGAACTGTTCAATTTAGTACTCATGAACAGTTCAATTTTCATCTCTGATAATAATGCATGTAATTTGGTTTCTAGGGGAACGAGAGATTTTTATTACGATGATGTATTAGAGGTTGATGAATACCTGTAGTTTCTCATGTCCCCGCTATAAGTCGGTCTAGTCTACCTGGGAGGCCAAATTTAGGATGTGGCTCATCCCCCTCCTCTTCCCTTGTTGGCTACGACTCTTCTCCCTTCTCTAGTTGTGCATGTGGGCTGATGTTGATGGAGGATTTGGAAGCTTACTAGCGATGGCGAGTGCACAATTTGCTCCCTTTGCAGCATGCTCTGCCCTCAGGCAGCCCTTATTTTACAAACTCACATGGGCCGTTCCACTCCTCTTAGGAAGGTACATCTGTGGCTCACTTTCCTCAATCAGAATCTTCACAAAGGTGGTAGAGACTCTGCCCTCTGGGGTGTCGAGCCTGAATCAGCTGGCCGCTTGCGCTGCCTTTTCTCCACTCAACTTGGGCTTCTCCCTCGCACAAAACACATGATCCAATCCTGGCCTTCCAGCATCATCGAGATGTGGGGGTCTTGGTGAAACAATCATGTCTAATCCTCATTCCAGAATGCTTGGAATGCTTGGTAAAGGCTGCCTTTCGGATGACATGGAAGGAGCGAAATGACCAATTCTCAATGCAAGAAGCCACTCAGATAAACTATTAAGAAGGTTGTTTTCCCTTTGTTGAAATTTGGATGTTCACCATCCCACTTGTTAATATAGAAGACCTTTGCAAATTTAGACCCTCACCTTGTACCTGTTCCTCCTACATAACTTCCATTATTATTGTTATTGCTAATGCTATTCTTATTGTTATTCTTGTAACTTGTTATTTTTATTGTTATTATAGAAAAAGTGACCATTTCTTTCTGACCATTTTCTCCGTGTCACAATATCATGATATTATTTGCTATGATAAGATCTGGATGACTTTACTTTTCAACCATTTCTCCTTCTCATGGTATCATGTAACCAATTGGTATACGCTTCTGGTTATAGGTTGTGTTGAAGTGGTTGGCTGTCTTAAATGTGAAGAGCTAGTGAGCTGGGAGGCAGTACCAGAATCGGTGGGCACCATGTTTAATTATTCCATGAGCATGTTTAATCTTTTCTTCATCTACATTTTGACAATATTTATCTTTTCATCCTCTCTTTGTAATCAATCATGTGTCTCATACAGGTAAGACTGGAAGGTCTAACAGAGTTTTGCTGGCTTTGTGAACAACCACAGGTATTTATAAATTATTTAAGGTCTCAATATACAAAATCTGGAACTCTGAGCACTAAATGAGTTGCTATTTATTTTATATTAATTATTTGGCACACATGCTGTTTGTTAAGTGATTACTTTGTTTTTTTATTTTTAACTTTTTGTTAATCAATCGTTGGTCAAAGATTTTTACGAAACCTTTCTCCATGTGCAACTGCAGAAACTGACAGTTCCATTTGAAATGAGAGGTTATCAACGGGTCTATAATCTGGAAAAAAGGGTGTGAACTCCAAATTCTTTTCTTACATTGTGCAGAACCTTTTATGTATTTTTGTATGGGTCTAACCTCTATAATTGTCACTGTGCATTTATTTTCCAGATTTTTGATGCAGCAGTAAGAGGGCTCCGTCCAGTTGAAGGACCTCAACCAGTGAAGTTTCCACTCCGGGATCGATGTCACCCATCATCGCTAAGACCAGGATCACTTGCGTCATCCATCAGTAGCTCCAGATTATCTGCGGTAGAGAAACCACCAAGTGTGAACGCGGCTATAGAAGGTGCACGAGCTGCAGCCAGTCAGTTTTCAAAGAAAGATCAGACAAAATCCACAATTGGGAACCAAATTTATATAGTTCAGAATGATGATTCTGAGGGAACCAGTCAGAATGTTTTTACAGAAGAAAATAGAAGATTGTATCACTTCCCAAATGGTCGGTCATATCAGGATGATCTCAGTCCGAACCATTTAGATCAACAAACTTGTCCAGAAACTAGAGGAAGTGGCAGGAAAGACAAAATTGTTGCTGGGAGAGGTTTCAGTCCACAGTCCGAAGTCCCTCCGTCTAAGGCAAGTGACTACTTTTTTTTTCCCCAACATTTCTATGTTGATTTTAGTAGCTCAAATTTGTATTTTACTAGTGCCAGTTGAATGTAAGACTTCAGTTTACTTCGTTCTTTCTTTATATTCTAGAATCCAATTAAGCCTTGTACTATTGTCTATGCAGAATGATCCTGTAGATTGATCTTGTTATCATAATTATAGCAACTACATGTTAGTATGTAGAAATAATTTATGACATGCTAATCTGTAATTGTTGATCTGGGCCCCCTCTTTTCTATCGTATCCTTGAAATCTGATAAATCACTCAAGATTAAATGACATAGACTATACATGATAGATTAAGTGGTGTTCAAGTGAAATTCTACAAGAATCCCTTCCTGAATAATCTAGGCATATGAACATGATAGCATGTAGAAAGGATAAATATTGGTCATATGATTCAACAAAGACAAAAAATGGATTCCTCTCAGAACACTTACTGGCGTAAAAGTGGAGACATTTGTGATTGTTGCTGAATGAGTGAGGAAGCTTGGTTCAGATATGAATCACGATACTATCCTTACATGAAAAGTAATGAAATGTGTGATTTAGATTTAGATTTAGATTCAAAAAGGAAGAGAAGCTTTTTGCCTTGAATCAATCTCGAATAGACCCACATGCATACCACCCCCTCGCTTCTGATGCTTCCTTGGTGTAGAGGAGACCTCTTATATATTTGAAACCTTTGTGTGTGTTGGGGTCTGTATCTCTGTACCTGTATTCTCATTCTGCTTTTGCTTTGACTCCCTGTACTCATCAGGCGAGTGGTGGTACAGTCTTCTTTACTGGTTTGGTTCCACTTTGTTTCATTAAAAGCTTTTTAATTGATTGCAGGGGAGACCCTTCTCCACCATTATTTCTCAAAGAAAATATTGAATTGACCCAAAGAGAAGTGTATTTTAATCATTTTCTAACATATGCTGGTGCCTTACTGACACAACATTTTTCTCAACCTTCAATTATTACCATCAAATAGCTTGCACACTGCAAATTTAAGTAACACAAAAAAAATATTTACTTAGTTTTGATGGGTAACCTTGGTTTTACATTGCATGGGTACTTTAGCCTTCATTGAATTTTCTGTTATGTGCCTTAACTTGATGATTGACACAGATTTTCTCTTAGCTTTTTGCAGCAGCACTGAGAGGTCTAACCCTAAACTAAAGGCATTACTTGTGTAAGAAAGCTTTCGGATTGCACCCTGGCCATTTACAGAATGGAATTTGTGATGGTTTCACGCAGAGCTACAGCTGAGACAAATTCTCCTTGAAACCCAGAAAAGAACTATAAAGATGACAAATTGTCTCTTACTCTTTGTACCATATGAAAATCTATATGTTTATTTCATAGAATGCTACTCGAGTTGGAAACATTTAGTAATTCTAATTTATTTTGTTTCTGAATAATGGGCAAGGTTTTATTGGCAAGATGCAGATCTGAATGTAAATAGGTGTTCTTACACATTCAAATCACTTGATAACATTAAGAATCATGGTGGGTTGTGATTTATTTAAATTGTCAAGTAACTTAAATGTATGATTGTGCTTATCCGTAATGTCTTGTTTTCAAATTTTTATCTTCCTTTAGAGAGAAATTAACAAAATCTTATTGTCTTTCTGTACTTCTTGTCATGGATTGTTTACCCTGATTCCGCATATAGATTTATGTTGTTCTTGTTTATGATGTATATGTATTTTATCTGTTTCATTTGGAGGATATCATTTTGGGACACATAATTGCACTCTGACAAGTGAAATGGATTTTTTATCAGTAGGTAAAATGACTTATCTTTTAAGATGATTGTTAACTCGAAATAATAAAAGATTTATTGCAATGAAGCACGAATATGGTATACAGGTGCGACATGATACAAACTTGGCGATATGGTTAATTTTCAAAAACTAGGGCAAGGTACGGCATTGACTCAGAAAAGTTATATTTATGTATGTCTGAGGGTAGACCATGGTATACAGGGCATCAATACAAATACGGGATACATATCCAACGTGAGGCACTAAAAGATGGAGTATGTGCATACAACATGGATATTAAAAAAAATTAAATTATTCTTGTGTATATGTGCGCGGGCGTGTGCACATTAGTGTTCGTTATTGGTAGTGTGAATTTCTAAGACTAGAAGAGTGAAAAGACCACAATATCTAGGGTATTCCAAAATATTTTTCGAGTTATATAAAATCAGTAATTATGTAAATGATCATATTGATTATTAAAAGTTTTTTGTCAAGAACTAGGACAAATTTATATATATCTACTGCATATGAGTAATAGAACTCTAGACCCATCATTTCAAAATTATAACTTGTAGTCTTGGGTACATCTATCATATGTATCAGATACATCTATCTTATGTATTGAAGTATGGGATACATATCCAAAATCGGTACGTCTCCTCCCATCAAGTATCCACACTGTATTGCTTTATCAGATAACGTTGGTGCAGGTCCTCTTGATGTTAACCTTGCCAATATTTAGCTTGGGATTTAGGTTCAGAATCATCTGAGAGCACTTCCAGTCAATTTAAGCTCAAATTGGTCGACTGCAACATTGTCATTATGGTTCATTCTGACGTTTTAAAATTACAGGGCCAAAGACTTCGTAGACACGAGTTCATCTTTTTCATCTATGCTGGAGTATGGACTTTATTAGTCATTTCTCCTGGTATGATTGCTTCTGTCCATAATGTTTGGTTTGAAAATATAATTCGAAGGTCTTTTAAGAGTTTTTCAGGTTATCTTTTGTGATGATATTCTAACTAGGCTTTGTTTACATAGATATTAGTCATAGGGGCAGATTATGAACCAGTGCTAGTATAATTGAGGAATGAGTGAGACTCAAAATGGTGTACATTTCAAATCCTACGAAGGCCATACAACCCTGACCCTTAATTTCAACTGATTCTAGATTTCCAGTCAATATCAAATATTGTCTGCCAACATTTTCTTATGCACTTATTGGCTACCAACATAAGTTTGATACGAAGAAGAGCAAGTCGAGCTTTAGGCTGTTCTTGTTTGTTCAGTCATTTAAATGAGTTTAAAGTTTTATTCAAGCAGTGGTTCCTTTAGGTTATCAAACAAGCCTGAGTCAATTATTGAGCTTCTTGAGCCAATTTACAGTCCTAGGTTACTAATAGCATACAGTTCCATAATATATGTACAGGTTATAGAAGGCAAGAGTGGAATAGAAAGAGAATGCAAAATTGGGAGGCAATGTATGTTGTTTTAGGGTCTAAATTATGCTCCATTTCCCTGGGTTCAAATCATCTTCTGAAATCTATGTTACATTACGAGTTACTTGGTTGTCTGTTCAGGAAGAAGGTCTTCAGTAAGTTATTAAGTTTAAACAACTGATAGAAAATATTAATATATTAAAGGAAGTAAGTTGGAATATTAGACTAGAAAGCAACTGAAACCTAGCTGAACTTGTCTGAACATAGATGCCAATCTCATTCCCAAGTTACTCAGCCTTTGACAAGCTGAGCTGGAGTCCGAGCCAAGTGGAGACTAGAACATGAACTGAGCCATCTCGTTACTCGTATGCTCAAGGCCATTGTTTATTTCAACGAGCTTAGATTTTTTTTTTTCCTTCAATCTCAAGTCACTAGGTTCTCTAATTAGTCTCCACAAGCTGTTGAGACAAGCTCTGAGCTTCCCGAATCCATTAGCAGCCCTAAACACAAGTATGATACCTGCGATAACAAGTCATTGTGAGGGTTGGCAATCAAAATGACCACACAAACAAGGGAGGATTGGCACCCCTTTGTAGAAAGAGTTAAAAAGAGGCTTGCTACTTGGAAGAGTAGTACTCTCTCTAGAGGAGGAAGACTAATTCTTGTGAACTCCGTATTGTCTTCACTGCCAGTATACTTTATGTCCTTTTACTATCTCCTGAAGTGATTGATCCATGACATTGACTGTATCCGTCGTGCTTTCTTTTGGAAAGGAACAAAGGACATACATGGAGGGTTTGCTTCATCAATTGAAAATTTGCTTCATCAATTGAAAACTTGTATGCTCTCATAAAAATCAAGGAGGTGTGGGTGTATGTAATATCTGGACTTTCAATCTCTCTCTTTATTCCAAGTGATGGTGGGGACTTTTTCTCGATACCCACAATTCATGGGTGGCTCTTATACCTCACAACTACTATAGAAGATGACGACCTTATGATTTGCACCATACTCTATCCGGGTATGTCTCCCATTTTTGGAGAGAAATTCTTAAGGCTTCTAAGGCTTTTGTCTCCGGTATTAAAATCATAGTGGGAGATGGGTGTTCTACTAGATTTTGGCTTGACCATTGGGTGGGCGATGCTACGCTTGCTTTAATGTTTCCTGATCTTTACTTACTTGCCATGGATCCATCCACAACGCAAACTTGTCTCTTTGAGGGTAGAATGACCTGGGCTTCCCAATTTCGAAGATGGTCACATCTACATCTACACCTCTCCAATAACCTCAACAACCTCCTTTTATTTCTGCAACCGGTAACCATATCCACCTCTACTCCGGATGTTCGTCAATGGAAGCTCAAGGATAGTGGTTTGTTCATCATCACTCTTTTTATAAAAGCTTTACCGGTTATCATAATGAGAACAATTGTTTTGGCGGCTTTGGACTGCACAGGCCCCGCTTAAAATCAAAGTGCATATATGGCTCTCATTCATGATCGTCTCTTAGTGGCAAATAATTTTACCAAAAGAGCCATCCATATCACTTCGCAGTGCATGTTTTGTGGGGTCCCACATCTTTCTTTAATGCCCTCCCATTTTGAAACTTTGGGCGTTGGAATGCAACCGTCTTGCATTATCCTCTTGGCCGACTTCTATTGCATCTCTTTGAGATAATTGGAGACTTTTCAGTATTCCATGTAATGAAGTTGATCAATGTGATTGTTTTGTCACTGCCCCCTTTTGGGTAGTTTGGCAAGAAAGGAACCGAAAGATTTTTCATGCAAAATCTTCTTCTCTAGTGGTGCTTAGGGGACAGATTTCTTCTTTGATGGTTCATGATGCTCTCACTTTTTGATCCACAAATATCAAAGCCCGCCTTAGTTTGTTATTATTTCGGCAATATTTTCGATGTTCGATGCATTCTTGTGATTTTGCCTATGCATTCTTATTGTTTTAATAATATAAGGTGCTAACGTCCTACTTTACCCTAAAAAAAAATGGCCCATGAATTGATATTTGATGAATTAGGTAGGACAGAGGCAGCTACAATTTTTTATGTGACTTGACATGACAACAATGGGTTTGTTAGTGAGACGCAGTATCTAGTGTGATTCTCTGATCTATTCAAATTACTTAATAATGTTCGAATTTTCGTCAGGGGATGTATTTTAACATAATTCAAGTGATTTCATAAAGTCCGGATTGTCTGCATATTAGGCTTGGTGCCAATCAAAGCAGTGTTACAACTTTATATTTTGATCTGTGCGGGCTCAATCAGTTATAATCAACATTGAGCTTGATGAGTCTCTTGCATCTGATCTCAGCTTAAACAAACCCAATGTAGAGAGAGAGAGAGAGAGAGAGAGAGAGAGAGAGAGAGGGAGAGGGGGAGGGGCAAAAACAGGAAATAGAGTTTTTTAACTCTATGACAGGACTTTGGTCGATAGGGTGGTCGACCGACATGCATAAGGCTTGGATCGGTTGACCGCTAGGTCGATCGAAGTTGATAGAGAGCAGGACTTTGTGCGGTCGACCGGACGGTCGACCATACACTTGGGTTGGTCGATTGGCTAATCAACCGACAGTCGGGTCAGAGCTATTTCTGGACCCGATCTAGAGCTTATTGGGGTTCTTCTTCTCTCTATAAATAGAGAATGTGAACCCATTTTTAGGGAGGGCTGATTTTGAGAGTGTTCTTAAGTGAACCAAGTGTAATCCTCTTGTAATCTTGTATAAATAATCAATAGATCTCTCTTCTATCCAGGGGATGTCGGCATCTTGCCAAACCTCGTAAATATTGGTCTCCCTCTCTTCGTGTGTGCGTGTTTGTGATCTATGGTTTGTGTGCGTGTTTGTGATCTATGGTTTGTGTTTTTGGCATGCTCCATCCTCAACAAGTGGTATCAGAGCTTTAGGCAACGCTTGGGTTACGTTTGGTGGATCAGATCGTTGATTGAAAGCTTGAATTTTTTGGATTTGAAACTTTTTTGGATAAAAAAATGGACTTTTATCAGATAAAAATTGGATTTTTATCGAATTGGATTTGTCTATAATCGTTTGGTGGAGTCGATCTTTGGTTTGAAGCTTGGATCTTGGAAATTGGAAGCTTCGGCTGAATAAAAATTGGATTTTTACCTTATTGGATCTCCTCTTCAATCTTGATAGAATGATCAATTGGAAACTCATTTTTGAGTTTCAATTGAAGGTAAAAATCTGAACTTTATCATTTGCAGTTTCATTATGTAGTTGATCTGTTTGTGTGGTTGAAAATACTGGGGAAATGGCTGGAGAAACATCCAGTGGGAGTTATTCTTTTATAGTAAAGAGCATTCAAAATGTTCATCACATGAAGATAGATGTGGTAAGGTTTGATGGCACAAAACATTTTAAATTGTGGAGATGCGAGGTAATAGATGCGCTGAATGCGCAGAATTTGAAGAATACTCTTGAGCTTCAAGAGGGACCGGTAGAAGTAGATGAGAAGATTTGAAAGAAGATCAATAGGACGACATGTGGCATCATTAGGTCTTCCATAACACCGGATCTAAAGTATAATGTGATGAATGATACTTCTGTGAAGTCGATATGGGAGATTCTAACGAGAAAGTACTTGAGAAGAGCGTCAAGAACCGCTTGCATTTGAAGAGGAGACTTTATCATTTTTAATTAAAGGGTGAAATCTCCATTAGTGATCACATCAACAACTACAGAAGCTTTTCGCGGATTTGACAAATTTGGATGCAATGATCGAGAATGAAAGCGTTGATATTGTTGAGTTCTCTCCCCGATGAGGATATGAGTCCTTTGTCCTTATCTTAATCAATGAGAGGACATCCCTTAGCTGCAGTGAGGTGACCACTGCTCTTGTGAACCTTGAATTGAGGAGAAAGGATAAGGAGTGTTCTACCAATGACACATCAGCAGAGGTATTGACTGAGGGAGGAAGTAGTCAAAACTGAAGAAAAGAAAATCAGCAGAATCTAATTGGAAGCCAATAATTGGTAATCGCAAATTGGAGAAGGATCAGTGTGCCTTCTGTAAAGAGAAATGATACTGAAAAAGTAATTGTCCAAAGCTCAATAAGCCGAAGAAGGACTCACAATCAGAGGCCAATGCCGTGAAGTCGGTTGGTAATGATTATGACTCTTTTACTTTTCACTTTTTATTACTCTATTAGGTTGTCATTCATACATGTCTGAGTGGGTATTGGATACGATCTCTACCTACCACATTTGTCCGAGAAAGGAGTTATTCGCTAGCTTTGAGGAGTTGGATGGTGGTTTGATGTTCATGGGAGATGATCACACATGTCGGTTAGTTGATAAGGGTACAACTCATATCAGGATGTATAATGGACGCTGAGAGAGTTGAAGAAGGTGAGATATAATCCTCTATGATGAAGAACTTGATCTTCCTTAGAGCTTTGGAAGCAGAGGGCCTCAGAGGGACTCTTGGAGAAGGCATTCTCAAGATGTCTAGCGGCTCGTTGTTCTGAAGGGCAGTAAACGCAACAACATATACTACTTGATGGGTAGTGCTAGTATTGGATTGAAATCTTCAGGACACTTGGATGGCGATTCTACCAGATCATGACATAGTAGGCACGGACAGTTGGTTTGAAGTTAGATTAAGCATTGGGAGGTGCATTGACCTGCCTTTTGGAAGCACATGACAGTAGTGTTATGGACAAGAAGAAGGTAAAATTGGCACCGATACTCACCATTTGCATGGTCTTCTTGGTTCACATGGATGTTTGGGTCCTACCAAGAATGCATCACTTGGAGGCCATTGATACTTTGTCTCAGTTGTAGATGATTACTCTAGGCGCTATTGGGTATACCCTATGAGACAGAGAGTTAAAGCCCTAGAGTTGTTAGTAAACTGGAAGAATCTGATCGAAAATCAGACAGGTAGAAAGATCAAGATGCTCCGATATGATCATGTTGAGGAGTACAAGAATTTTTTTCCTACAATTTGGCCAGAACAATGATAGTGGGCCCATTTCACAAATGAAAAAGATGGTGTAGCCGAGAGGTAAACCGTGCCTTGCTGGAGAAGGTTTCGTATTTGTTGTCTAATGCATCGTTAGATAAATCATTTTGGGCTGAGGCGATTAAGTATGCTAGTCATCTCTTGAATAGGTTATTGTTGACTGTGATAGGAGATAAAATTCTTTTGAAGATTTGGTCAGGTCAAACTGCTCATGACCATGGTTCACTTAGAGTGTTTGGTTGTCCGGCCTATGTTGATGTCAAGGAAGACGTGTTGTGGATTCTAAGGGAAAAAAAAAATGATGTTTTGGGATACAAGGAACACTTGAAAGGCTACAAAGATCTGAAAAACAAGGAGTTTGTCCCAAGCAGACATGTCACATTGGATGAGGCTTCACTGGTGAAGCCTACTGTCTCCTAGCAGGTGGAGATAATGAAGACCAAGTCAAAAGTATCGCAGCAGGTGGAGGTTAATACTACTCCACATTGTCTAGTTGGTTCAGTATTTTCTGGGATTCCATTAGTTGTGACACCGGGTGGAGATCGAGTAGCCGATATGGATACTGAGCATGTTGAAAAAGATGATTCAGATGCAGCTAGAGGACCAAAGGGAATCTGCGAAGGTGGGTTGTAAAGAAGCACGTATGTCATGTTGATGAGGTTCATATGACTTGGACAGTTAGGTCGTTGCTGCAAAGAAGGGAGTTAGTTGAGCTCGGTGGAGCTCATTTTGATGAACTACGAGAGGCTTGATTCCTTGGACAGAGGGTACATATGCAGCCGCGTGATGACACAGTCGTTTGGTGGTGCAGCCTGTATGAATCTATTTGGGTTATTAGTTTCTCAATAACTGGCAACAGAAGCTAAAATTTAGACTTCACGTAGAGGTGAAGAGTTGAATTCATGTAGAGGTGAAGAGTTGTGATCTCGATGAACATTTGATCTTCTGCTGAGAAGATAGTTAAGCTTGCATAAGAGAGCGTGCATCCAATTGTTGAGCTAAAGTTAGATATGTGGTATGCTCTACTCAGATTTGGTTCATCTTGAAGACATTTGGATTGAAGCGCTAGTCAGTAGTTGAGTCATTATTGGCTCATTTTGGGTTCTTCTTGAGGTTATTTGGAATGGTGTTCAATTCAATTGTTGAGTTGTGGACACGTTCGTTGGTCGGCTCATATGGTATTGATTCTCTTCAGTGAAGTATTGAGATGCATGTATGGTGCATTTCTTTTGGATGGCTGAGTTAAAATTTAGTACTTTACAATTGATATTGGGGTTTGGAGAGAGTTGCCTGAAGGGATGACAAACTCAATTTGGATCGGTATGATCATTTTAAATCAATGTAAATGTACTAGCGATTGGAACGGTTGCTCTGTTTGACCAAGTCGAGGTTATGTGTCAATTTTGCCCTGTGCCGATTTCGCCGAGATTGTGTGTGTCGATTTTGCCAGGTGTTCATCAGGGTTTGACTAAGATTTGGAAAATCTTCACCGAGGTGGAGAATGTAGAGAGAGGCCAAAAATAGGAGATAAAGTTTTTTTTAAACGACAGGACTTCGGTCGACCGGGCGTCGACCGACATGCACAAGGTTTGGATCGGTTGACCGCTCGGTCGATTGAAGTTGATAGAGAGGAGAGAACCCAGTTGGTCGGTCAACTAGCCGGTCGACCGACATTTCAGTATGTCCTGTAATTTTGAAAGACTTTCGCGGTCGACCGCACACTTGGGCCAGTCGACCGACAGTCGGGTCAGAACTGTTCTGGACCTGAACTGGAGTTGATTGGGGATTTTTTCTCTTTATTCTTGAGTAAATTAAATAATCCTCTTATAATCTTGTGTAAATCATCAATAGATCTCTCTTCTGCCCCGGAGACGTAGGAATCTTGCCGAACCTCGTAAATCTTGGTTCTCACTCTTTGTGTGTGTTTGTGATCTAGGGTTTGTATTCTTAGCATGCTCCAACCCCATCACCCAAAGTCATACAAGACTTGGCTTGATCATATTAGACTTTATAATGATCAACATCGTGAAAGTGCACCTAGAGGGGGGATGAATAGGTGTACTAGCTAATTTAGGATAAATGATGTGGAATTTAAAAACTAATTGTAAACACACAACGTGTAACAAAAGTGAGCCCAATTCCCAGTGAAGGGATCTGAAACTACTCCTCTAAATTCCTTTAAACTAAGAATTGAGGTGCTTGAAAAAGCTCTCTTGGTTGAATATAAGTATGGGCACACACAAACTATATCTAGCATATGAATATGAACAATATAAAACAATGCAAGATACAGAGAGATAGAGTTGAGAGATAGTAGATCAAACGCAAATATAAAAATATGTTTGAGATTCGAGCCACTGCTCTACGTCCCCACCTTCACAAGAAGGATTTCTACTATATCCACACATGACCTTCCACAAGGGATCTCCACTGAGAAATTACAACTCAACACTTGGAGTACACAACTCCTCTCTCAAACACAATCACCTCTACACAAGAAGGAAGGCACAAAGTCAAAGCAAAGAAAAGGTTTACAACTTGGTGATCCTATGATCACAAACTCTCTTGGTAATTTCAAAGGATCAGAAACAATTTTCTTACAAACAAAGATCCTAAAGATAGGATTAGAGATTATAGCCCAAGTGTGAAAAAACAAAGTGTTTGAAAATAAAACAACATAGAAAATACTCGAGAAAAAACTCCTTGATGGATATAAAAATGAAGAGCAAAATAGAATTCCAAAGACTTGATTTTCTTTGATTTTCTAAAACTTTGAAAACAAAAAAAGATAGAGACTTTGGTACAAAAACTTTTTCGAAAGCTTTGTTAAAAACACTTGAGATGGTCAAAAAAATTGCTCTAAAAAATCTTAGTGAAAACAGTCCTCAAAGACCCATATTTATAGGGTCTTGAAAAACTAACAGTTGGAGTCAAAATAGGTCCATAATGACTGTTGGGGTTGTCGTTCGACTGGCCGGTCGACCACCCCAAGGCAATTTGCCTATCGGTCGACGCCGGTAGACCAAAGCCAGAATCAGAGAGTGAACTCTCTGGTCGGTCGACCGGGGCCAGATCCAGGAGCAAGCTCTCTGGATCTGTCGGCCGCACGGTCGATCGGGCCAATGGCCAGAGCCTTGTGCACATCGGTCGACCGCCTGGTCGACCGAGATCTGGTCCGATCGATTGATCGGTCGACCGCCAGGTCAACGAGATCTGGTCTGGTCGACTGGTCAGTCGACCGCCAGTGGTTTTAGGCTAGGATTTTGGGTTTGAAAAATGGTCTTTTTAACACCTATAAAATCCCATAAAATCACATAAAATCTACAAAAATAAGTTCTTATAAATATTTGAAGAACAAATATGTGTGACTAAAATTCAACACATATTTCAAACAATTTAAACTATTTTGTTATATAGAAATTAAGCTTCAAATCAAAACCAGTATTTTCAAAAATCAACTTTTAAATGCAAAATCATTTTTCTCTAAACTTATATAAATACAAAAAACATGATATTAAAACTCAATTGGAAGCATAGTGTGTATGGATAGAATCCAATACACATATAAAAGATATATCCATATTTTTGACTTTAAATCCAAAACTAGGTTTTGTCAAAACAAAACTTGAAACCATGAACTAGATATACATCAAAGTAAGTTTTTAGACAATAACTAAACAATGTATATAAATGAATCCACTATACATTTAAACTATTAAACTACTTTAGATGAAATCTATGCATGAAACCAAAAGATATATTCTAGAAAATCAAAACCGGTTAAACCAAAACCAAAACTATCTAACTTGTATGCGTGTGTGAATTTGAGAATATCAAGGATATTCTATCCTTACACGAGAAATAAACAAAAACTAAACTAAATAAACTGAAGTCTTCTTGTAGAACTCATTTTTCCAGCCGGCTCGATCCAAATACGATCCAAAGAGCTTGACTCTAACCGAGTGCTAGATGCGATCTTGACGTGCGAGCTATTGAATCATCATATGTTAGCTCCAAAATTAGACTTTAATTTTTTGTTGAAGCTAATCACCTACTAAGATCTTGATTAATAACTGAAACTTATTAAACACAAGATCATTAGCAAACTAACAT
Organism: Agave tequilana; assembly: GCA_038442645.1. Classification (NCBI taxonomy): domain Eukaryota; kingdom Viridiplantae; phylum Streptophyta; class Magnoliopsida; order Asparagales; family Asparagaceae; genus Agave; species Agave tequilana. Next base: position 1,458 of record JAVJIF010021978.1, on the reverse strand, counting down.
TCATAAGTTAGTCATCATCAAACCAAGGTGAAGGGCCTTTGGGCAACAATCTCCCCTTTTTTGATGATGACAAAACTTATAAGGTTATATATGCATTGATTAAGGATAGACTTCATAAAAGCTCCCCTTAACTTATACATATGAAATGAAACAATAAAGATATGCAATATAGCTCAAGATACAAATAAAAACACACACACACACACACACACACACACATATAGATACACACACACACACACACACATATATAGGAAAATTTCAAATGAGAAACTTTCTCAAAATAAGCTTCATAAGAAAACATATAAGAGAGATTTTATGGATGATCTAAACGGTTCATCTTGATCTACATACTCTAATTAGACTAATAAAAAATCACGCGATTCCAAGTCTTTTACCCATGCATCAAGTGACATGTTTATTCTACGGCGAATAAACGTATGTTTGTAACCACTTGTCGCATGGGTAAAAAGACTTAAACTCATGTGATTTTTTATCGGTAGCCTAAATAAAGTATATAGATCAAGATGAATGGTTCGGATCATCCACATGATCGCCCCTATATGGTTTCTCACGGCCTCGTGTGAGAAAGTTTCTCACACGAAGACCTCTCTCTCTCTACATATATATATATATATATATATAATATATATATTATATATTATATATATATATTATAATATATTATCATACATACATATACATATATGGGGTAATGTACCTCAGCCGACAGCTGAGAGAGTTTCTCGGCCGGCATGACGTGGTTTCATATTAGCCGCAGAGAGAAATCAAAGATTTAGGCGGTAAAAGAAGACCCTCAATCACTTTTCATTGCCCAATGATTAAAATACACTCAGTTCACTTTAACTAGCTACAATTGTTTCTCCACTTAAAAAATTACAGATCTGAAAATTTGAGTTTTTAAACAAAAAATTACAGATCTTGAATACTAAATTTTAGAAAAATAAATTATTTTAAAAGAATGCAAACATGGTCGCATTAATGTTCAAGCTTTTTTAAAAAGATGTTTAATCACAATAAAATCTATTACTGCGACTTGAAACAGTTTATTTATTTATTTTTGTTTCAAAACTGCAATCGAAGTCGCAGTTTCTGAAAAGAAAAATTTTTGATTTAATTTTTTAATATCATTTTCAATTTTTAGATTTATTTTTATTTTACATTGCGACCTTTGGTCGCAGTGTTGTAACCTTTTTTATTTTTTCGATTAGGATCGCAGTTTTTTTTTGAGCTTGCTAGCTAAATAGGATACTGCGACCGTAAATCGCAGTCTTATGAAATAAGAGTCGCAGTCATTTAAAGCAGTGACAATAATCTCGTAGGTTAATAATTAAGATGATTAGAAGATTGTGACTTCGGTCGCAGCCTTATGTAACAGCAGTCTCTTTGAGAATGTTTGTTTGATAACAATGCGACCTTGGTCATAATATTTTTTAT
>JAVJIF010021977.1:0-127990 GCA_038442645.1 Agave tequilana | reverse complement strand
AAAACCCTGGCAGCCTCCTCTCCCTCCTCATTTCACTCCTCATCATCCAATACGACAACGAGAACACATTTCTCTCACTCTCTCTACTCTCACTCATCATCTTTCCCTCCCAAGCTTTGATCTTCTGAAGTCGCACGCGAGGTTGCTCCACCTCTTCCGGCACTGCAACGGGCCCCGCTCCATCCTTCCCTCCGGACCGCGACGACACGAACGCCCACTTGGGCTCCGAGGGCCGGCCAGCCCCGACCTGCACTGCTTCTCGTAGGCCTGCTTCGCCTCGACCAGTACTAAGATTTCTTGTCGGGTCCAGCGTGGGAGCCGCCCGCTGCGGCTGCCCCCCGAGTTGCCGCTGTCGTTTCCAGTCATGGTGCTCGACATTTTTCAATGCAAAATTTGATGGGGGAGGAGAGCTGGAGCTGAGGGGAGAAGAATGTAGTCTCTGTGTTGTGGGGAAAGAAATAATTGTGGTCATTTAATTCCTAATTTTATCTATTTATGGTAACATACATATATTATGTGTATTAATATGCACACATTAAGCATTTTCAACAAAAAAAAGGGGGAACTTTTTTCTATTGTAGTATCACACGATTGCATCAATATGATGTTAACGTTTAATGTTATTTATGACGTTATGATCTTTGTCTCACACATTTGAGTCCATGAAAGCAATGTAAAGAAAGCTAGACTTCCACAACCACCAACTTTGTTTCTACCAGTGTTTCTTTCTCCCCATTGTCTTTTCATATCTTTTGCTTCTTTGTTTCTTCTACTTACTTTACAAATATTGGGTCTTGCACACTCTGGTCATTGTCATTTACAGAAACAAGAGATGAGGAAATTGACTTCAACTTGGATTGTAATCTTAGCCCACATTATTTTTGTTTAAGATTGGCATAATTTTGGAGTATCTCAAAGATAGGGTAGCTTGACCAAAGTGCCTAACAGCTAGTCTTTTTCCAAACAATAGCAACAAATGTAAATATCAGCTATCAGTCTTGTTAAAGGTAACATTCTGATAGTTCAAATACTAATCCATAGAATTTGAATCAAATATTCAAAGGCCATAAAGAGGTGTAAAGCTAGTCCTATAAATTTCTGTACATTACTAAAAGTTGAGGATGAATTTTTAGGAACTTTTCCCAAAAAAACGGTACAATTCCAGTTCATCTACCTAAAATAACCAAAATCTCAGGATGCAAAACCTTAAGGATACTCATAAAGGGCAGGTCCACTAATTAGGCTCGTGTCCCAATTCGACAGATAATTTCCTTTGTTATTGGTGGTGATATCACATTTAGTGTAGCAATAAAAGTGTGGGATTGTCCTAGATTTTATATATTTATCTTAGGTTCATAATGGACAGAAAGATAGCTGTAGGGCTGGGTAAAATCACATGTTGCCTTGGTGACCATAAATGGCATGAAAGGTGATGGCCCTCAAATTACAGTGGCCTACAGTTTATAATACAGTTTGCATGCCTATTTGTAATACTATAGTCAATATATAACCCAATCAAGCTAAAAAGTTTCATAGTTGACACACTAAAAATACTGAATCTAGTAAAAACTATGGGAGCATGTTATAGATGTCAACATATCTAACATAAATAAGGGGCAGGTAAATTGATCTACGAGAAAATCTACATAAAAACAAAGCATACCTAAAATAAGTCCATTGATTTGCCTCCAGTCCTTGTACATAGCACTAAGAAATATTCATCTGCATAGAAACAGCCAGATAAAACTCATGATAAGAGTCCTTACATGCCATGGTTGATCACATATCTCAAAAGGATTATACGGTACTTTGGCGCTCATCTTCACTGAGTTTCACTCCAAAACAAACTTTTCAATAGAAATATGGGAGTAATACACAAGGTGATGAAAATACTCATAAAAAGAAATCTCACAAAAAAACACCATAGAATTTCTTCACAAGAACTAAAAAAACTTGCCAGAACCACAATAGAAATAGTAAATCATGTAACTCAGTTTCAAACTGAGGGAATCAACATCCTAAGGACTCAACTTTTATCCCAACGATCACTCACAATTTACTTAGTTCGAAGCAAACTGCATGAATCAAAAGTTATGACCACTTTTCATCCAAACTACTTTTTATGCAGTGCAAACAAAAGATAAATCATGGTTGAAATCCTACAATGAAAAACTAACGCAACTACCAGAGAGAAACCATCTTAAACATTGAAATTATTTTACTATATAATAAATATACAAACTTTGCATTGGATAAATATAATCTGTGTTTCATACAACATACATTTCTGACACTTCTTTCACTACAATCTCTTTATAGAAAGGTTTCAAATATTGCCTGATGCTATTATTTACGCCTGTAATGATATTGACGACACGACCCGATATGATCGAGACGATACTGATATCTTCAATATGAATGCGACAGCAGGCATTGAAAATTCGGATACCACAAGCCTATAGCTGATACAAATACCAAAATTATACCGAAATTTCAAAACATGTTCTACAGTGACTCTGAATTTACATAGCTTCCCCATAAGTGGAACCAAAATTTACTTTCTGATGCCCATAGAAGGAATGGTACAAAGTGCGAAAAAATTTGTTAATATTTTGGTAGTTACAAATTTTCATATTCTTCACAATAAAGTCGAAGTAAAAAATTCCAACAGATTTACTTAGTAGAGTCATTAACGGCATCCCGCTACATCACAGAATCAGCGAAGCCGAACAACAGTCATAGCACAGTTCCTGCCTGCAGCGCAGTAAAAATAAGTATGTCAGTTAAGTAATAGAGGTAAAACTTTGGATTCATATGCGGATGTGGTGGGGTTTAAGGGCAGGGTAGAAATTAAAAATGATCAAGATCCAACATGAATTGGTTTCCTATGAGAAGATTGAGTCAAAGTTTCAACCAAGTTTTTCTGAACCTAGTATGTACAGTACTATCAACTTGTATTATTTCCCAAATTCACATTAAATACATCACTGGAATTTGACTTCACTAAACTTAGCAACCTCGTTTTTAGGAAAAACTCCAAACAATGTATGTAGCGGTCAAACATAGGATATCAGCAATCCGAACCAAGCAAACCGACCCCCAAAATCACCACCAGACGCCGTGCTTGCTGCAGCCTGATGGGGGGAAAAGAAGGAAATCCAACTGAAATAACGAATAGACGGAAAATTGCTTACTGAACAAAGAACATTCTATACATTCACAATTCGCCGGAGACTATAGGTATGTGCATTACTGTTGATAATCCTTCATTCGCGCTGCAGCCGAGATGGCGAGCATTGTAACAATTAGAAAAAGAAATTATAAATATATAAATGAATTTATTTAGTAAAAACTGTAATTTATTAAAAGAAATGGGGAGATGGAGATTTTGCATTTTTGAAGGTCTCCCCTTCGAAAGGAGTAATGAGATTTTAGAAGAAAAGGGAAATTAAGTCCAAGATAAGTCGGGCTTGTTGAGATCACAGAGTTGGTGAAGTGGCATATAGAGTTGCTTTGCCTCTGGAATTATCCAATGTGCATAATGTGTTCCATATATCGATGTATGGAAGTATGTGCATGATCCATCCCATATCTTAGAATACAAACCGTTGCAGATTAGAGATGATGTTTCCTATGTTGAGTATTCTATCCAAATAGTGGATTGGAAGGAGCAAGTATTGCAGAAAAGGACAATCAATTGGTGAAAGTCCTATGACAAAACCATAATGTCCGTAAGGCTACAAGTGGCAGTGTTAGGGACATGTCGGAGGTCTTGTGCAAACACCAGAGTATGCCACAAAATAATCACAAACACAACAAGAACAAATAAATGAGACAGAAAACGAGAAACACAGATTTAATAAGGTTCGGCAATTGCCTAGTCCTCGAGCCAAAAAGGAGAGAGATCTTATTATCAATCAATTAAGGTTACGATCAATGGGGACAATACCTCTCTTTATACAGGTAGAGATCTCACGAAAGAAACCAACAACTCTGAATCAGATCGAAAACGAAATTAGAATTCTATAAGAAAACTGCCAGAAACCCATGACTGTCGACAACCATGATGGATTTGTCGACAGGCTGCACAAACCCAACTCTCGGGTTGGGCACTTGTCGACAGACTGAGCTGCACGTGTCGACAGACTGAGCCACAGTTGTCAATGCCTTCAATGATTGTCGACAGACTGTCTAACTCAACTCTTTTTTGGCGTCTCCATGTATCTGCTGTCGACTGCGACAGCGGTCTTCTTCATTTGTCTTTTGTTGCTGCTGCCACCACCAATCTAATGGGTTAAAAATCCTACTAATAAGATTTAAACTCTCCTCATAATTTTCCGTCTCGGTGAAGATTTCTCAAATCTGAGCCGAACACAACAAAGCACCATGTCAACTCATCCGGGCTACACCAATGTGGTATGTACCCCCTGTCTGAGGGATCAAGTCATCCGTAGTTCGTTCAAATGAGTTCCACTGAACTCAAGCAACTGGAAAGATGTGAAGTAACTTCTTCCAATGTGCGAACTTTACTCCCGGAACAACTTTAGTAAGCATATCAGTGAGACTCTCCTTCATGTGAATCTTCTTTAGCTCGATATCACCTTCGTAAAAACATCTCCCAAATAAAGTGAAACATGATGTCAATGTGCTTCGTCTTTGCATGATAGACCTAGTTTCTTACCAAATAGATAACACTCATACTATCACGATTGATCTTGAATAGATCCTGATCAATCCCCATGTCGTCAAGCAACTTTTGAAGCCAAATTGTCTCCTTCATAGCCTCCATCATGGCCATATGCTCGGCCTCCGTAGTAGACAAAGCGACAGTAGACTATAAAATAGAGCGTCAACTCACCGATGCTTGAGATAATGTGAATACATACTCCATCGTAGACTGACACTTGTCAATATCTCTCGCGTAATCGGAATCAACATATCTGATACACTCTTGCTTACCTGTAGTATCCTTCTCGAACAAAACCAACATCTATAGTACCTTTGATGTACTGTAGAATCTATTTTACTGTCTCTCAATGATCCCTACCGGGATCGTGCATATATCTGCTAACCATCGAGACAGCTTATGACAAATCAATTTTGTACACACCATCACATATATCAAACTACCAATTGTGCTAGCATAAGGTACGTGAGACATATACTCACACTCATCAACTATAGTAGGAGACATAATAACTTTTACCTTGAAATGAGGGGCCAACAGTGTACTTACAGACTTTGTGTTGCCATTGATGTTGAACTTCTGAAATACCTTTCTCAAATACCCCTTTGAAACAAACCTTGCCCCTTTTTCAGTCTCTCTCAATCTTCATGCCTAACACCTTTTTTGCTTCACCAAGATCATTCATCTCAAATTCGAAAGACAATTATTTTTTCAATTTATCAATCACGGATCTACTTTTACAAGCAATGAGCATATCGTCTACATACAACAATAGATAAATATACTCTCAACCCAGTAGCTTGTTGTAATAAACACATGGGTCATAATGGCTTCGTGTGTACCTCTTGCCTCTTATGAAACTGTTGAAATGCTTGTACCACTGTCTTGGCGATTGTTTTAGCCTATAAAGTGATTTTTTCAACTTGCACACCATATTCTCTCTTTATGCAGTCTTGAATCCCGTAAGCTGAGGCATAAAGATCTCATCAAGATCGCCATAGAAAAAAGTGGTCTTCATATCGAGCTATCAAGCTTTAACTCATATTGTGCCACCAATGCCAATAATATCCGAATAGACGGGTGCTTTACAACGAGTGAGAATACCTCATTGTAGTCAATCTCTTCTCGTTGTCGTAGCTTTTAGCTACCAATCTTGCCTTGTAGTGTACAGTATCACCATATAGAGATCCTTATCTCTTCGCGAACACCCACTTACAACCGATAGTCTTCTTTTCCTTGAGCAATTCTGTCAATTCTCAATTGTCGTTCTTGTAAAGAGAGTTCATCTCTTCCATCATGGCATTCTTTCACATCTTGAACTCGAACTGATTTCAGCTTCCCTATATGTAGATGGGATCGCCTTCTCAGTGACCGGAAGAGTATAGGCCACAATCATGTTTGTAGTGAGCCAACTGGGCTTACGTGAATTTCTTCGGGCTCTTCCAACTGTAATAGAAACTTGGACATCACCCATAACTTGTCCTTAATCCTCATCTCATCAGCATCCTCATCAGCTACATGATCATCACCCTGTGTCACCTCAGGTGTGATCTCGAATGATACTGAGCTATCTGGAGATGGTGGAGTAGCACCACTCTCCACGTGCTGCGATATCCTATTGGTCTTCTCACTCTCCACCTACTGAGAGTCCGTAGTTTTTACCATTGAAGCCTCGTCAAATGTGACATCCCGCTTAAGATAATCTTCTTGTCCTTTGGATCCCAAATCTTATAGCGTTTCACACCTTTCTTGAAACCCATGAACATACCTTTCCTTACTCTCGGACTCAACTTGTCTTCCTTGACATAGTAATAGGTCGTACAACCAAATACCCGAAGCGAGTTGTAGCCTTGAGCAACTTTTTCGACCAAACTTACAAAAGGGTTTTACCTCCTATCGCAAACAAAGGCAACCTATTAATGAGATGGCAAGTATACGCCAACACCTCAGCCCAAAAAGATATCGATAATTCGGCATTGAACATGCAATGAACCTTCTCCAACAAGGTTATGCTCATCCTTTCGGCCACTCCATTTTGTTGGGTATCTCTTACTGTGAAGTGTCTTTCTTTACTCTCATCGTGGCATAACTGTAAGAAAAGATCGCTAGTGTACTCACTACCATTGTCTGAACAGAATACTCTTCTCCATATTCTTTTTTCACTCCACAAACAACTCTAGAACTTTCACTTTGTGTCTCATGGTATATATACCCAACATCGCCTAAAGAAATCATCAATAAAGAACACAAAGTAGTGGTTACCTCCAATAGATTTCTTGATAGGTCCCCAAACATCCATGTAAACATAGTCAAGAATCCCCTAGGTGCAATGAATCGCGGTGCCGAATTTCACCTTTTCTTCTTACCAATAACACAATGCTCACAAAAACTCTAATTTGCAGGTCTTGGCACCCTTCAACAAACCTTGTTTTGCTAGAGCTTGCAAAGACTTTTCACATGTATGTCCGAGCCTCATATGTCATAGCCGGGTACAATCATCTACACTAATAAAAATTGTCATTTACCCTGTAACCGTATTACCCTTGAAGTAATAGAGGTTATTGTGTCGGACGCCCTTCCATACAACCATCAAGCCTCTAAGCATCTTGAGAACACCATCTTTACCAGATATCTCTAAACCCAATGCTTTCAAAGCACCAACAGAGATAAGATTTTTCTTCAATTGAGGTACATACCTCACTTCCTCAGTTCCCGCACTATCCAATCAAACATCTTGATAAGGATTGTATTAATCCCTCCCATGTTGCACAGACGATCACCACCCATGACGATGGAACAATTATCTAACTTCTCGAAACTAGAAAACCAATCCTTATTGGGACACACATGATAGGTAGCACCGTTATCTAATATTCATTCAGAATCACCTGAGTAGCTAATAATAGGAGTAGTGTCTGAGAATGAGAATACCGATAAGTCCAAATCAGATCCATCTACCTACGAAATATCACCATCTTATGTACTGGCCACCTGGAGATTTGCCTCACTCCGTCTCCTTTTTTTTATCCTTGATCCTTGGACATTCAACCTTTCAGTGCTCTATCTCTTTGCAGAAGTCATATTGGTTCTTCTTCAGGTCTCTAAAATCGGTTCTGGATTTTGATCTTTCACGATCACATTTACTCTTTCGACTGAAACTCCTCCATCTTACCTTTAACGCTTCTACCAATGTACTATTGAAGGACTATGTCCTTCTTTCTCAATTCATGATTAACAAGAGTAGAAGAAACTTCATTATACTTGAGAGATTGTTTACCATTGATTAGAGTGAGAACGAAAATCTCATAGTCCTCATCAGGAAGAGAACTCAAAAGAATCAACGTCTTATCCTCATCATCGATCACCACATTTATGTTAGCTAAATCCGCAAGAAGTTTCATGTATTTATTCATATGTTCACCTATCGAGATACCTTTCTTCATTGGAAGCGATAATGTCTCATCTTCAGGTGCACGTGATTCTCTATACTCTTAGTCAAGTACTTGCCTCTAATATCTCTATTAAGTCACGAATTTACGTATTTTTATGACACACCTACACTGCACTATCATCACTTTTTTACGTAAAACCTTCATGTTACATATGAAGAATATCAGTTTCTTCATATCGTTGCATTCCATAATTTTCATACGGTTACAACAGTATATGATTCAAAAATTCATACAATGCATGCATATAAGTTACGGAGTTCGATAGTCGAATTATTCATGTTCACACATTATACTATCAACGATTCTAATATGCGTCGTCTTATTTTATAGATGATCAAGAGTTTTCAAAAGCATGCTCGAGAACAAGCAAAGAGTTTTTCAAAGACACAAGCAAAATTCAAAACACTGCGCACACATGCCCTCATGCATCGTCGACCAGCTGCGACCACCTCCTTTGACATCGTAGTGGCTCTGTAATGCGTACTGAGGGTCTTGTATGTTTCTGATGCTATTTTTTGGTCTTCATTGATCTCTGTTGGATTTATCTGCATGTCAACCATAACATACTAGGTGTTATTAGCATGCTTTTGTGACTATTACTAGCAATTTTCTGGTATTCTCTGATTTGCTAACTGTTTACTAGTACTAGTTGTTTATGGCCTTTATTTGTGACTGGCTGAGATGTCAAACGATATAAGTTGCTCCTCCTCCCTGATTAAATCACATGTTAGGATGTTTGGTCCTAAGACTATTCTGGGAACTACCGTGAAACTAAATGAGTCCACTTATCTGTTGTGGGCGTAAGCATTTCGCATCTCCATCTTATCCATCTAGTCTCACAATGCTATAATCTTGAATTCTCTGTTTACTGAATTTACACTCCATATACTCTGTTTTGGCCCTATTTAATCTAAAACCTCGAGATTCTAGACTTTACCTCCATAGCTTCAATTTGGCATTTACCCTAGCTCTCATCTCATCGATTAAGACAATATCATCAACAAATAGCATACACCACGGTATCTCATCCTGAATAGCTCTAGTAAGCTCATCCATCATTATGGCGAATAAAAATGGACTCAATGCAGATCCTTAATGCAATTCAATTGTGATAGAAAAATCACTTGTTATGCCTTCACAAGTTCTGACATTTGTCACTACTTCATCGTACATGTCCTTGATTATGTCAATATATTTGATGGAGACTCCCTTTTTCATCAATGTCCACTATAATACCTCTCTTGGCACCTTATCATAAGCTTTTTCTAAATCAATAAAGACCATATGCAAATTTCTCTTCCTCTCTTGAAATCGCTCTATAAGTTAACGAAGCAAATGAATAGCCTCTGTCGTTGATCGCCCTGGCATGAACCCAAACTAGCTCTCTGATATTTTAACATTCTGCCTTAACCTGTATTCAATTACTCTTTCCTAAATCTTCATGGTGTGACACATGAGTTTTATTCTACGATAGTTTAAACAACTCTGGATATCACCCTTATCTTATAGAGAGGTACTAAGGTACTCTTCCTCCACTCGTTTGGCATCTTTTTAATTAGCCAGATCTTGTTAAAGAGGTTTGTCAGTCATCTCACACCCACCTCTCCTAAGCATCTCCATACCTCAATAGGAATTCCATCCGGACCAACAACTGACTTCATCCTCTTCAAGGCCTTTTTAACTTCAGATTCTCTAATTCTGCGCATATAATTACGGTTCATATCCTGGCACTGATGGTAAAGTCATCAAAATCTTGAGTAGAACTACCGTTGAACAATTTATCAAGATACTCTTTCCATTTTTCTTTGATTTCTTCATCTCGAACTAAAACCTGTTGATCCTCATCATTGACACACCTCACAGTACACGAGTCTCTAATATTTCTCCCCCTTATTCGAGCAATTCTATATATATCCTTTTGAACATTTTTGGTGTCCAACTTCTTATACACTTCTTTGTACATTTTAGCTCTTACATTCTTAACTTTCTTAGCCTCCTTGGCTAGCTTATACCTCTCAAAACTCACTCCATCACAATTTTCTTCAAATCTCTGTAAGAGTTTTGTTTGATCTTAATGACAGCTTTTACCTCTTCATTCCCCCACGATGTGTCCTTACATGGTGGAGCACCACCCTGTGACTCACCAAGTACATCTTTAGCTACTCTTTTAATGCAGCTAGCAATTTTGTTCCATGTTGTATTGGGGTCATCTTGGGCTTTCCAATCTGCTTCATGTGCTACTCGATCTACAAAAAACTCCTTGGTTGCCTTCTTTTAGTCGTCACCACTTAATCTTAGGATCTACCTTACGTTTAATCTTTCTAAATCTCCTTCTAACCAGGACATCTAAAATTAAGAGTCTATGTTGGGTTACTACACTCTCACCCGGTACTACCTTACAATCCATACAACCTTTATCTACATTTCTTGTTAAAAAGAAATCTATTTGGCTCGCACTTGATCCACTTCTAAAAGTGACCAAGTGAGACTCTCTCTTCTTAAATCAAGTATTCGCTAAGATCAAATTATAGGACAAAGCAAAATCTAGAATCGAGTTACCTGATTCATTTCTTTCCTCAAAACCAAATCCTCCATGTACACTATCAAACCCATAATGACTAATTCCTACATGTCCATTGAGGTCACCGCCTATGAAAAGATTTTCTCTAATGGGTATGGCTTACACAATCTCATCTAAATCCTCCCAAAATTGACGCTTACTAGACTCATCAAGTCCTACTTGTGGTGCATAGACACTAATAACATTAAAATCTCCTTATCTAAAATAAATTTAACTAGTAAAATCTTGTCACCCTTTCTCCTAACCTCCACTACATCCTCAAGCAATTGTTTATCTATGATCACACCTACCCCATTATAATTTCTATCTCTACCAGTATACCAAAGTTTATAACCCCAAGGTTATATAATTCTAACTTTTTCACCTACCCACTTAGTTTTTTGCACACACAAAATACTAACATTTTATCTAACCATAACATCAACTAACTCTGCTACTCTACCTGTAAGAAAACCTATATTTCATGATGCTAACCTAATCCTATATTCATGAGCTAATTTCTTTACCCTCACCCGCTCATAAAAGAGTGAGAACCCTTACTCATTTGACACCACAACCGAGCGCCGATGTGGCGCGTCGTTTCTGAACAACGACCTAGCAACCATTGCCCACTTTTCACTACACCCGCGCTCCGACGTAGCGCGTCGCTCAGTAGGGAACGCCCAACGAAATTTAATTCCTGATTCATGTTCATAATATGTGACAATATTTTATGTTGGCGACACTGTCACATGCCTACCACAACCCTTCTCCTTTATCCTAGATTAGAACAGGCAGTGAACGGTGCACTGACGGAGTTACAAAATATAAGGATGAAAACAGAAAAACTTTTTTACCTTGGAAACAGCCTTGAAATTGGGTTGTTTTGATTCCTGTTTCAGATCCCATCAGAATTGATCCATTCTGCAGAAGGAAAAAAAGAAAGCAAGGTCATTTTATATGAATAGCATGTTATGTACAAATAAATCAAACAAGAAGAGACCAATCACACAGAATGTTCGCATGTGATCCGAACAAAACCTCAAAATGTTCAAAATAAAACTGAAAAAAAAAAATAGAGGGGAATGCAGAAACCCCAAATAAAAGCGAAAATCCAAATGTAATAGGGGCATAACAGTGGGGAATACAAGGAATTAGGGTTCTCACTGGAGCGCGGATAGGGAATCGGAGCCCACTGAAATGGGACTTGCAGTGTTCAGAAGAGGAATCGAGCCTAGGGTCTTGAAAAAGGGCGGATGGAAGGAGGAAAGCGAGAGGGGGGGAGGGGGGAGCCGAGTACCTCTTCGTCCCCGATTTCTCTCTCGCCTCGCTCTGCTCCCTACCTTTGTACGATTAACTTTCGGCGGAGAGACTGCAGGAGAGAGAAGCGGGAAAGAGAACTTCGTTTGGCAACAAGGTTAGCCGAGTTTGGCAGCAGAGTTTCTCAGACTATTGATAAAGGTCTGTTTGGTTGTCGTAATTTGTCGTAATTCGTAAGTCGTAATTGGTAAAATCTTTTACAGTTGTAAATGAATTACATGCATGTAAGTTTTACGGTGTTTGGTTGATAATATAAAATTATAAGTGGGAAAGCGTATTGTATTTTACGGTGTTTTGTTGTCATAATGTGTAAGTCGTAAGTGAAAAAATTAACCACAAAATTAACTATTTAGTGCTTTAAAAAGTTTTAATATTGTAAATAAATATTAAATATGTTAAATATTAAAAAATTTTAATATTAATATAAAAAAATAATACAAATTTGCATGACCACAAAATTAACTGTAACTGGGTTGTAAGTAGGTGGCAATTGGGTTGCAAGTGAGTGACAGTTGAGTTGCGTAAATCTTTACGAATTACGGTCCAACAAACGCCGTAGTTGTAACTGAGTTGTAAGTCATTACGAATTGCGGCCTTTTACACGAACAAACAGCTCTTTAAGCCTTTTACTCGAAACAAACAGCTCTTAATTACGGCCTTTACTCGAAACAAACAGCCCCTAAAGTTAAAATGAAATTGATTCGCTCCTTCGCGTGAAACATCAGGTCTTTTATGCTGTGAGCCGTCCATTATAATTGATGTACAGTTTGAAGTAAGGGAGAAAAAAAAAACTAAAAACACTTTTTATGAGTCTCACCACATTCCACAAAACGCTTTTTTCTTTTCTCTCCCACAAAATGTGTTTTTAGTTTCTTTTTCTCTTCTGTTCTGAGCTGTCCATCAACTGTGATGAACGGCTGACAGCGCGAAGGACCATGATAGTCCTTCGCACGAAGGAGCCAACCCGAGGCCTTCAACTTAATACCCTGAACTCTATTTTGTTTCAACTAAATACCTGAAATATTTTTTTAGGATTTTTAACGTATAAGTTCCTAACAAATTTAATATTTAGATATTAGTCCTTAACAAATTATTATTTCGATATTGATCCCTAGCAATACATGGCATACCCGATAAGAGCTCCATCGTTAAAAAATCTTAGATTCCTTCCATTTAATTGTAGTTAAGAGCTAACTGTGATTAGGAAATTACTTACAAACTCTTGCATTAGTTAAACAAAAGAAAAAAGAAAAAGAATTAAATATTGCACCGACTGTGGGGGGTGATGGAGGTGGTGGTTGCGGGTGAAGAACAGAAGAAGAAGTCGAGGACGAAGACAGAGGGAGAGAGACGAGGTTGATGGCAGTCGGTGCTATGGCGATGGAAGAGAGGAGCATGGTTTGTAGCCGGCGAGCAGCAGAGGCAGGACGAGATGAGCGGTGCTATCGGCCCTGAGGAGCGAGATGCTGTCGGTGCGTGGGGGGTCTCGGGTGAAGGTTGACCTTCATCTTCATCTCATGAAGCCTCTATCCACCCTCTTCCCTCTCCCTCTGTTGTTTCCGCGCACCATGCCGACGCAGGCAGCCAACACTGCCTCCACCACAGCCTATCTCTGCCCTCCTTCTCTCTTCCTTCCCTGCTATTGCAACCGCCACCTTCACTCGAGACCCCCGACGCGCCGACAACATTTCTCCGGCCTTCCCTCACCTGCTCCCCAGTGCCGACAGCACCGCCCGCCTCGCCCTGCCTCTACCGCTCGTCAGCCACCAACCCTGCTCCCCTCTTCCATCCGCTCGTCAGGGATCTCAGTTTTGGTTGTTGATTACGTGGAACCAGGTTTTAAGCATGAAACTTTTTCAAACCTCAGTTTAGGAAACTAAACCTGGTTCCCAAACAAGACCCGTGTTTCCCAAACCTCAGTTTGGGGGAGCTTCAGGTCCAAAATGGGGTTACTAAAACTGAGCTTTGCTTCAAAGTAAAAAATGGAGTTACTTACACTGAGATTTTGAGGCAATAGGAGTAGGGAGATCAATGGTAGGACTAAACCAATTGAGTCAGTTTGGTTCGATTTTGAATCAAATTCGGTGCGATTCAATTTTGGATTTTGCAAATCCGAACAAACCATAAAACCAAATTAACAAAAAGAACATGGACATTTTGATAAATATTCATCATAACTTTTCTTTTTCTTATAAATAAGTTGGATCTACGACAATGTCAGGGATCCACTCCCCGATTTTCGACGTGCCTTCGTCTCATCTTTCAGAAGGTCCTTTTGCCCATAAATATCCCTGATTGAGGCCAGAATTCGAAAGAGAGTAGTAGGCTAGGGTTTTCTCTCCATAGTGTAGTTTATTGTAATTCTTTTCTCTTTTCTCTGTATTTTTCTTTCTCTTTTTCATGTATTAGGGCTAAGAGTGATTCAGGAGAGAAAGAGAGGGTTGTTGTAATAAAGAGTGACAATCTATGAAAACTTCCTCCTTTCCTTCTATGGTTTCTTATCTAACCTCTAACATGATGCTTAACTAGTTTTCTCTCATGACAATCTAAGTACTAGCCACTAATTATCTAAGCACTTACTTGATAATCCACATGAATCTAATAGCCTCTATAAGGTCTTGCTATTGCAAGAGCCATTGAGGCTCATGATGATTGGTTCTAACTCCTAACTTCTAATAAGCTAACTTGCAATGTTTACTTTATTTCATACTTGCCTCTAACCGATTTTGATGGATTAATAGTAGCTTGCACCTTGTCAATGCGGTTTGGATGTGGAGAACAATCTTATGGACTATGCTTTGTAACGTTTCTTGAAGCCAAGAATTAGTGATGACCAAGGATCCATGTGAGGCAACTATTACTAAGAGGTTAGCATGATTGGTGGAGTAATTAGTAGTTAGTAGCTATGAGTTTTTTCCTCTTTTTACTTTATTTAAAAAACCGATTCCTAAACCACTTTATCATTTTCTTAGCGTCGTTTTCATCATCTTCTTCGTTCATCACAAGTCTCATCTCTTTTCTATTTAAATCCACTTTCTAAATCACTGCACAACATTTTCACCTTCGCTTCTATTTCGTGTTTATTTCTTCCACCGATACCATTTATTTCATTCATCATTTCATCGCCTTTTCTTCTTATCACTTCTAGTTTCTTTTCTTTTTCTTTTATCTTTCTTAAATAAAGAAGAACATGTTGACAACCAACGTAAACACAAACTATTAATTTTTCTATCGCCTCTCATCCCTGTAGATTCGACCCGTATAGTCTATATGCTATAACGGGAGCATCAAGGAAGTCAAAGCACCATGACGCTTTCATTTATTTTACAAAATACATATTTTCATGCATGATACCCCTTCGATCATCAACAGACCGAGATACACTCAGTCTCTATTAACTTATCTGTCAGCAGTTATACCAAACTGTCGATAGACTAAGCTCAGAGTAAGTCTCTGTTGAACTTACCTATCGATAGCTATATAGGGTTATCGATAGCCAAGCTCTCTGAAGGTCATGCACACGTTTCAACTGTTAACAACTATGCGGTGCTGTCGACTATCCTGGTATCTAGACAGTATAAATATTTTCAAAATAGATTTTGTAAAATATAAATATATATTACCTTAAGTATATTTAAAGTAGGATTATGTATAATTAAGTTATTTTGAAAATACTATATGAAAATTATTTAAACTTGATTTTTTAAATTCAAATCTATAAACCAAAAATCATGAAATATTATTTTGATAAATCTTTTATGTATGTGTTCTCTTGATCCTCAATTTACTACACTAAGCTTTAAAAAACTAAACATCCTACAAACTGTATAAAAAGTCTTCATCTTGATCTTCATCTTCAATTTTGACTTTGATCCAAACTCTTGATTCCTTGAGCTTGACTCCTTCTTGAGTGCTAGATGTATCTTTTAGGATTGAGCTCTTGAATCAATACTTGTTAGCTTCAAAACTTAACTTTGAGTCTTTTATTGAAGCTAGACACGAGAATTAAAATCTAAATCGAAATCTGTAACTTAAACATGCAAGATCATTAGTATTATAACAACATGAGTTAATCATCAAAACTAGAGTGATGGGCTTTTGGGCATGTTGTGCGCCAACAACAACCACAAGAGGAAACCCTAGATCTCAGATGCACAGAGAACAGTACCACTAACAGCACAAAACACCCAATCTCAGAGAAAAAAAGCACAAAACATAAATTTAACGAGGTTCGGCCTTGTTGCCTACGTCCTCGGGACAAGAAAGAGGGAGAGGGTTATTAATTTCTGCAAATCAATACACTTACAGCAATAGGGATCAGGGAGTTCTGCCTCTGCTATACTCTCCTCCACAATTGCACTCAAACCCCTCTTTAAGATGCTTCAAGATTCAAACCCTAGAAATCCAACACATCCTTTAAATAGGGTTCAAAAATAACCCTTTTCGAAACAGCCCAGACCCGACCGACCCTATGCACCAGTCGACCGTGCCTAACCGAGAGTTAGGCACTTTCAGTCGGTCGACCACCCAGTCGACCGATCTCCTTCTGCGGTTTTGCTGCTGCTAATTTATGGATTCCTTCTTCGGCGACTTCCTCGACCTCCTCCCCTACAATTCTCCACCTCGGTGAAGATTTTTTCAAAAAATCTGAGCCGATCTCCAACGTACCCCAGTCTATCACCTGGCGAAATCGACACACGATCTCGGTGAAATCGACACACGATCTCGACTTGCGCGCACCGGACGAAATCGACACACGATCTCGGCGAAATCGACACACGATCTCGGCTTGGAATCTGTAGCTCAGCTATCCACTGGAAAGCACCACACATGCCTTCCCTACACTTCACCTTAGAACTTTCATACATGCCGATCACCAAACGTGGCTCCTACTCCGCAACTTCACGACCTCACGAAGACTCCTCATGAGCCAACACTGACTCTCCAACTGACTAGCTCTATCTAGTCTATCTGTCTTCAACTGACGGTCCAACCAAGTCTGCGTAGAGCACACCAAACATTATCGGCTTTAACTGGATGCACACCACTCCTTATGCAAGCTCAACATCTTCTCACCGGAAGATCAACCTGTTCATCGAGATCACAACACCTCACCTCTACGTGAAGTCCAACTGGTCACAACACTTTACCTCTACGTGAAGCCTCTCCACCTCTACGTGAAGTTCCATCGGCCACAACTCTTCACCTCTACGTGAAGATCCAAACAGCTTCTCGAGAATCCAAATAGCTTCATACTGGTTGCATTACCAAATGGCTGCGCCTTTACGGCTGCCTACGTACCTTTGCCCAAAGGATCAAGCTAACCGTAGTTCATTTAAATGAGCTCCATCAAGCTCAAACACTTGTGCATGTATTTGCAGCAGTGAACCTATCAGACTGAGTCATATGAACCTCCTCATGACCATCATGGAGAACAACGGCCTTCAACTTGAGCTTGTCACGATCACAAGCTTGAGATTCATGCTTCTTTCCCCACAAACGTGGTTTCACCTTAGTTCCAATGGCTGCAAACAACTCGACATCCTCAGCAATGTCTTCAACCTGTTCAGCATCAACCTTGGTTTCATGATCTCCATCCGGTGTCACATTCGGTGAAGTCTTCTCTAATGTCGAACCTACTGGAGATGATGGAGTAGCATCAACCTCCACCCGCTGCGATACTTCCTTGGTCTCCGTCCTCTCCACCTACTGAGAGACAGTAGACTTCAACACTGAAGTCTCTCCAAAAGTGACATGCCTACTCATCACGATCTTCTTGTTTTCGGGGTCCACAACCTGTAACTGTTCCTTTTGACACCCAAAAATACAAACCTCTTTGCTCGCGGATTCACCTTGCCATTCTTGGCACTGAAGTAGGTCGAACTTCCAAATTCTCACAGCAAACCATGATCTTGAGTAGCTTTTCCAGACTAAATTTCCAATGGAGTTTTACCTCCTATCGCAGTCGATCTATTCATGAGATGGCTAGCATACTCAGTCGCCTCAGCCCAAAACGACTTGTCTAATCCTGCATTAGACAACAACCGTCGAACCTCCTCCAGCAAGGAACGGATTACTTATTTAGCCAACCATTTGTACCTGCTGTGAAGTGAGTAGCAATTTCAGTGTTCTGGCCAAATCGTAGGAATTGGTTCATGTCTTTTCCAACATAACCAATCTTCAGCTCCTTGATCTTCCTACCAATCTGCTTCTCCATTCTTCCTCTCCACCTCACCAATATATCTAGGGTTTCACTACTTTGTCTCATGGGATATATCCAACAATGCCTAGATACACTATCAACAAAAGAGACAAAGTACCTGTGACCTCCAAGCGATGCCATCTTAGCAGGTCCCCAAACACTCACGTGAACATAATCAAGAAGACCTTCTATGCGGTGAGTACTGGTGCTGAATTTCACCTTCTTCTTAATCAGAACGCTGTGTTCACCTTCCAACTTGCAGGTAGCAGCACCTTCCAACGATTCCTTCTTTGCAGGAGCTTGCAAAGACTTTTCTTTTCCTGTCCGACCTTTTCCTGCCAGACCTCTGGGCAACCATCATCTGAGGAACTAGAAGTCTCTACCTGATCTATAATCGTACTACCCTTCAAGTAGTAAAGATTGTCTCAGCGGACGCCCTTCATCACCACCATCGAGTCTTTGATCATCCTGAGATCACCATCTCGAACAGATATCACCATACCCGATGCTTCCAAAGCTCCAACAAAGATTAGATTTCTCTTCAACTGAGGTACATATCTCACTCTCTTCAGCTCCCTTACCATCGCATCAAACATCCTAATTTGGATTGTACCTACACCCTCCATGATACATAGATGATCATCCCATAACAACTGAACACCCCTCCAGCTTCTCAAAGCTAGAAAACCAGTTCCGATTAGGACACGCATGGTATGTAGTACCTGTATACAAAATCCACTCATTTTCTCCTGAGTGACCAACGACGGGAGTAGTGACTGAAAATGAGAAACCCGACGAGTCCGAATCTGATCCACCTGCCTGTGAATAACTGCTCTGAGTGTTAATCACCTTTGTAAGATTTGCCTCAGACTTCGACTCCTTCTTCTTCCCTTTGAACTTTGGACAGTCCACTTTCCAGTGCCCTATTTCTCTGCAGAAGGCACACTGGTTCTTCCTCAGATCCCTATAGCCGGACCTGGACTTCGATCTTCCTCTTTCATCATTGCCCTTCCTAGATGAACCCCTGCTTCTTACTGCTAGCGCCTCTGCCGACGAGCTTGACTGAGAAGGCTGTCTCTCCTTTCTCCTCGTCTCATAATTTGCCAATGCATACGACACCTCATGATAGTCCAGAGTCTGTCTACCATTTATAAAGGTTAATGTGAATGTCTCAAACTCCTCCGTCGGGAGAGAGTTCAGGAAGATTACTGCCTTGTATTCCTCATCTACCTCGACATCCACATTGACCAAATCCGTAAGAAGCTTCGTGTAGCGGTTTATGTGTTCATTCACGGAGCACCCCTTCTTCATCTGAAACCCTTACAGCTTGCTCTTCAGCTGCAATCGTGATTCCACACTCTTGGTCAGATATTTCTTCTCAAGGGTCTCCCACAACTGCCTCGCAGATGTCTCGTGTAACACAAGATATTTGATGTCTTGTGTTAGACACGACCTAATCAAGCCACACGTAGACCTGTTCTTCTCCCACTCTTCATCAGTGGTTTTGCCTCGCCTCTTCTCCAGAAGTAGAGTATCCTCGAGTTTCGATGCATTTAGGGCATCCATAACCTCGCACCTCCACATCCCAAAATTATTTGTGCCATTAAATTTCACCACGTCAATTCTCGGATGAGGATTCATGATCCTAACTGAAGTACTTTCTTCTGCTATTTATCTAACTGGATCCTCTATGTATGCGAAAAACCAACTGGAAATAGATAACAAACTTCGATAAAAAAATCAGATTTTTACCTTCTTCACGAAACCCTAGATTGAGTTTCTGACCGGATCTATTCCACCAATGATTCCTTGAGCACTCCTTGCGTTGTTCTGAGATCGACACACGATCCCACGAACAAGACTACCACTGATCTGAGATCGACACACGATCTCCACCGAATTAGCTCCTGATGCCCTCCGAATCGCCAAAAAAATCCCACGCGAAACCTGGGAAGCTCTGATACCACTTGTTGTGCGCCAACAACAACCATAAGAGGAAACCCTAAATCTCAGATGCACAGAGAACAGTACCACCAACAGCACAAAGCACCCAATCTCAGAGAAAAAAAAGCACAAAACACAAATTTAACGAGGTTCGGCCTTGTTGCCTACGTCCTCGGGTCAAGAAAGAGGGGGAGGGTTTTTTGATTTCTGCAAATCAATACACTTACAGCAATGGGATCAGGAGAGTTCTGCCTCTGCTATACTCTCCTCCACAATGGCACTCAAACCCCTCTTTAAGATGCTTCAAGATTCAAACCCTAGAAATCCAACACAGCCTTTAAATAGGGTTCAAAAACAACCCTTTTCGAAACAGCCCACACCCGACTGTCGGTCGACCGGCCGGTCGACCAACCCTATGCACCGGTCGACCGGACCGGTCGACCGTGCCTAACCGAGAGTTAGGCACTTTCAGTCGGTCGACCGCCCGGTCGACTGATCTCCTTCTACGGTTTTGCTGCTGCTGATTTTTGAATTCCTTCTTCGTCGACTTTCTCGACCTCGTCCCCCTACAGGGCCCACATCACCTTCGAATTCTCAACCGATTTGCTATAACTTTTCTATGTTTCCTTCAAACAGAGGAATCCTATCGAGCTTCTCCACAAGAGATTTTACACCATTCTCTTCTCTGACACGTGGCTCGAGCGTGTCAACCTCTCTTTTTTCTCTCTCTTCAGCTACCTCCCACAGTGCAAGCTCATTGTTAGCGTCCTTTTGTCCAGTCGAAACTCCCACACCTTTATCAATGGGAAATTTCATTGATAGATAACTAATAAAGATCATCACACCGAGCATTCGAAGAGTCGCTCTTTCGATGACTACATTGTATGATGATGGTTGATTTACTACCAAGAAATGGACAATACATTTCACAAAATTTCCATCTTCTCCAAATTCGAAATCCAATTCCACCACTCCTTTTGGCCAAATTGCATGATTCATGAATCCATGCAATGGATGATTATGCGGCACCAGAGCCGACACTGGGCAATATCTCCACTGATCTTCCACAATCAATAATGATTCTTTGTATTCTCCATCTATGCACTATTGTCGTGACGACCAGCAAGCCTTTGTTCGAAGAATCTCCATTCTTACGATCTCTCTCCGAGAATATGATTTCCCTCAAAATTGATTCTTCCCTTCGATAGCTTTGTCTATTCTCACTTGCGGGGGGGTTTGGATGCAAGGAAGTGGGCGGAAGTAAGGAAATGAGAAAGTATAATTGCTTACTTCCCTATCTATCCAAACACCGAAAAAAGAAAATAAGAAAACTTCTTTTCCTTCTCTCTTTTCTCTTTTACACAACCATTTCCTTACTTCTAAAGTGGTACAGTTAATTTGTGGTCATGTAAACCTCATTTATAATAAGTTGTAGTACAAAACAGTTAATTTTTTTATCATGTAAATCTCACTTGCATTCTAATTACAGTCTATTTTTTATTTTTCTTAATTAATTTTATTTTAATATTATTTTGCGGTCAACTTTGTGGTCAACTTTTCCACTTTCACTTTCACATTACCATCCAAACACCGGAAAAGACATAACATTTTCCAAATCACACTTCCTAATAACATCCAAACACCGGAAAACTTATTAACCAATTCCAAGTTCCAAAGGGAACTATTACCAATTCCTCACTTCCTTACTTCCTCACTTCCACCGTCAACCAAACAGGCCCTGCATCACTTGTTGTTCTGGATTACTCTGAATCATCGCCAATAAGTCAACACCACTGGATCAGAGATAATGCTTTGGAGAATAATGTTGATCTGAAGCTTCACCGAGATGCGTAGATTCCATTGCAATTATCAATTCTTGGAGAAGACATGGCATCATTCTGTAACGCCCCGATCCCACGGATACGGGGACGTCACTGCAACGTATATACGTAGGTCAGAAAGTGCCCCCACGTATATACGCTAAGCATAAAAGTACAACAAGAAATCAGAGTACAACACAAAGCGTGGTATATATACATATGCCAACTCAAAAGTACATACACAAAGCTATCCCAGGATATGATAAAATATTACACATTACATGTATCCTTTATCATAAACAAGTCCAAAAGTAAAATATACAAGATAACTCAAAATGCTCACGAGTAGGATGAAGATCCCGTGAGTCAAAAGAGATGTCTGGCACGGAAGGACTGGAGCTAAACGGCCTGCTCACTAAGGAAAGTTCGATCTACTGTGGACAGCTCCACTTCGATCCAAGCTTCAACCTGAACATACAAATCCAAGGGAGTCAGGACCTCCCAACAATGAACAGGCTACATGCCAAGTGGCAAGGAGATAAGAATAGGGGGTTAGAACACAAGTGTAATACACAAGGACGGGTATAACATAATCATAAAACAGGAAATACAAGTTAAAGTTGATTTCGAGCAAAAGTGATTGTATACGCTTAAGTCACGGTCCCATGAGACTAGTACATCGAAGGAATAATCCAAACAAGGAAACCCTCATCTATATACGTTATCTCATGCCACAGAAATCCAAGCGTATAGAATCAGAGTTGCAAATCATATGAAAGTCAAACAGGAATATATAACAAGAATACTAAGAATCATAGCTGGAAATATAACTGGAATAACGGAAATCATAATAAGTGTCACAACTGGAAACATAATCTAGAATCATGATTGGAATCATAACAAGAAACATGAATCATAACCGGAATATCAAGAATCATAACAAGATCCATAACGGGTATCACTTATTATTATTACTCGTCTAACCCATATATCTAGGTATGTGTCTCGGTATATATCCCAACTCACATACATCCATATATAAGAAAGTCGAGGGTCGTTACCGGAAGTAGATGGAGAACTGATAACATTCTTATAGTAGTTTCCATACACCTGGAACCAGTTTGGAGGCCCAAAGTCCCCCTAACACTTGTCTTCTGTGGGCCAAAGTCCCACTAACACTTGTCGTCAATATTTTAGTCCATTACTATAAGCAAGGTATCATTCCGGCATCCATCACTTCCTCTCATTCCCCGTACAAGTTGTAGCTTATTACATAATTATCAAATTACGGGAATAACTGGACATAACAAGAATAGCCCAACAGATTCAAGAGGTGGCCCCCACAGATTCAAGAGGTGGCCCCCACCGTGCGGTGTGGCACTTTGTTCCGTGTGGCACTTTGCTCTGAGGAAATGGATTCTAGAGGTGGCCCCCACCGAATATGGTGTGGCACTTAGTTCCATAATAACAAGACAGGATTCCCGTAAACATAATAATTACAAAGTCAAGTGTATCATGCTTGGTTTTAAAAGATAGCATGACAAGGTGGTGATATTTAACAATCAAGCAATCAATCATAACAAGAGATTGGTGATAGTCCGGGTAAGTCATAACATAACAAGAGGGTCTAGCAAGTCAGGTGATATACATGTGTTAAATGGAAGCATGAAACTAACAAGTCTGACATGGCAAGTAGAAACATAGAAGCAACTTAGTGTTCAACGACCACGAAGGGTCTGCCACGCATGGTACACGATAAGGAAGTAAGGATATCACTGGCAAGATACAAGTATAGGAATGAAACAAGTAGTTGCATGGCAATACATAAACATAGAAATATGAAGTGACAAGAGATGATATACTTCAAGCAATAGGTCATGAAGTACAATATACCGACATATAACCAGAGCATAAGATCCACATTTAAGATAGTAATTAACTGTAACAGACAGCCAAAGTTAGTCGACTAGGGTCAAGGGAGTAGTCGACTAATAGAGGGGTTAGTCGACTAACAGTAGGGTCTAGTCGACTAAAACTGTGTAACAGAGAGTTAAGGTTTTGGTTCAGGAAAGGGTAAGTCGACTAGGGTAAAAAGGGTAGTCGACTAGGGGTCTACAGTCGACTAATATCTAAGCTAAGTCGACTAGAATCAAAGTTACAGAAAGTAGACTTTTTGTTTCAGGAGTCGACTGGAGTAAAAGAGTAGTCGACTAACAATAATTTATAGTCGACTAATAGTTAAGATGAGTCGACTAAAACTGTGTTCCAGAAAAGATTACGTTTCAATTTAAGGGTTCAAGTCGACTAGGTTCTAGGTTAAGTCGACTAATCGTGGTCGAATACAGAATACAGAACTGAATCTGGTGGTTGGGTTTGATGGTCTAAAAATGTGATTTTGATGTCATATGTGTACAAGATATGAAGGTACAAGTACAATAGGAATTGATCAAGTCTTGGTGAGTAAAAATACTCACTTGAATGGTTTAATTGAGACTCGATGTACTCGAAAGGATCCCAAGGTGGAGATGATGGCCTCAATCCAAAAGTAGTTGTCGCTTGAGATGGAGAGGATGATCTTGGTGTTGCTTTGGGAGATGGAGGTTGAAGATGAAGACCTTGATGATGCCCTAGATGAAGCTCTTGAAGTTGGTGGTTGAGTTGAGATGGAGGAGGGATTTTGGTGAAGGGGATTTCTTTGTGGAAGTGAGAAAAAGGAGATGGAATTGTAAAGAAATGTTTATATATGATTTGGAATTTGTGAAGGAGGTGAAATTAGAGTAGATGAGAGGGGAGTTTTTGCAAAGTGGAGGAGGGGGATGAGTGTCCCTCTCTAGGCCACTTGGCCGGCCATGGGAGAGAGAGAGAAAAAGGCATTAATGGTGGAGGTTGGTGGAAGTTGTGTGGAGAGGAAAATTGGAATTTTGGAAAATTGGAAAATCATGTGGCTTGTGGGGGAAGGAAGGGATTAAAAGAAAAAGGAAAAAGGAAAAGAAATTAAAAGAGAAGATATTTTCTCTTGGACTCAAAATGAAACTGTTGAAAGTACTGACTTCCGGGTTTAAGTCGGGGATGCGGAAAACATTTCGGAAAATACCGAAATCGTCCGAAATTCAAGTATCTCGGAACGACTCGCAAATTTTACCAAAAATCAATAATAATATATGAAGACTCATAGTGAAATCCGTTTTAAGAAATACTTTATAGTTTTAAAACTAAAAATCTCGGAATCAGTTACCTACCGACTCCGTTGGAATTTTCATAAATTCATAAAATTCTCAGAAAAAGTATTTAAGAAAGAAATAGGATTCTAAGAAATAAAGTCTAAAGGACTATCTAGAAATTCCTAGCTGTTTGTGAAATAAAAATCCTGGAATCGATCAGCGACACTGGTCGACACCGGTTTTGAAGAAATTCCTTTTAATTCAAGAAAATTCCAGAAAATCATATAAAATCTAAAGTATTGGAAAATAATATTTAAAATCAAAATCGGTCAAATCTAATTATCGGAAAGACCAAATCAATAAATATACTATGATCGGGCCTTCGGTTCAGACTAGGGCTGACTCCGAGTCCACGAATCCAAATCCAAAATAAAACAATCATATAAGGAATTCATAATACAGAATAAATGCAGGAAACAAATAGAAAAAATACGATCGAAAATCTGAATACGCAACTAAGTACGTATTCCGGGAACGGGGTATTACAATCCACCCACCTTACAAAAATTGCGTCCTCGCAATTTCGTTAAGGGGCAAATTGAACACAAAGGGGACAAGAGTGAAATCAAAGGCTTCGAAAAAAACCAAAACAGGGTTAAGATAAACACAGGAAGGACTAGGATGAACAATGAGAGAATGATAATGGAAATATTTAGAAAGATAGTCAACTCAAATACAAGATCTGGGGTAATAGTTACCATGATATCCTCAAGGTTCCTGCTCCAGGTACTGAGCTTCGTACTCTGCTGCTGCTTCATCTGATACTTCTGCCTCCATATTGTGAACTTGCCTCTGCCATAATCTACTCTGGGTCTTGCTCCTCTCTGTGGATCATACCGCTGGGGTGGAAATGGAGCTCTCCGGTCCACTGGTTCTGGATTCCTTCTCAATGGCGGTGCTGGAAGTGCTGGGGCTGGAAGTGCTGGAGCTGGAAGTGTTGGTCTGACTGGTGCCATGTTCCCTACCCTTCTGAACGGCAATCCCTTAGCGCATGTCTATCTGTTCCACATGCCAAACAAAGTCCATTGGCCTTTCGACAATCTCTCTTATAATGCCCGGGTCTGTGACAGAAATTGCATATTATCTGAAACAGAGGAGGTTGGAATGGTCTCTTGATCATTGGGCCTTGGGTTGCCTTATCTGCATCTTCCTCATCCATCAACTCAAAAGGCCTCTTCTTGGCCTGGTTCCTCTGGTTCGCTTTCTTCTTCTCCAGTCCACGCTCCACTTCTCGAGCTATGGTGAGAACTTCTGAATAGGTCTTCAGCTGCTGGGGCATTAAGAAAACTTGTATATCCATCTGCAAGCCCTGCTGGAATCTGCTTGCCCGCTTCTCCTCATCCGTCACCATATACGGAGCAAAGCGGCTAAGTCGGAGAAATTCCGCGGCATACTCATCCACGGACCGATCCCGTTGCTGAAGTCTGATGAACTGTTCCTCCATGTCTTTCTGAGCTGTGACAGGGAAGAATCTGCTATAGAAGCTCTTGGAGAATGTGTCCCAAGTGACAGGCTTCTCCAATCTTGCCTCCTCAGCTAGCCACCAAGTTCTGGCTACATCTTTCAATTGAATCTTGGCGACTTCCACTTGATTTTCCTTGGAACTCGGGCTGCATTCAACAAGTCTGAGGTGTCTGTCAGCCATTGCTCAGCATCCAGGGGTTTCTCTCCACCCGTGAATGTGGCTGGTTGCAGCCGTCTGAAATCTGATATATTTCCCGGCCTCTGTCCCTTTGGAGCTGCTAACTCTTGCCGGAGGAGCTCTGTCTGCTGCTGCTGGTTCTCCATCATCGTCTGAATGATCCTCAGAATGTCAACATTCTCCCCCGCGGTTCCATTCGATGCTTGCCCAGAGTGATTACGGCCCGATCTTCTATCCATACTTAGACGGTGAAAGATGACTGGAAGAGCTGGAAAAATGGAAGGATTTCAGGACATAATGGATACATTGAAGGAATCAAGAAGGACTCAAGAAAGAATCAAGAAGGACTAGATAACTTTGTACATTGTAGTTGGCAATAGCAAATTACTAAAATTTGCTGCTTGATTGTACTATAGGTGGGAGAGCCTAAGCTCTGATACCAACCTGTAACGCCCCGATCCCACGGATACGGGGACGTCACTGCAACGTATATACGTAGGTCAGAAAGTGCCCCCACGTATATACGCTAAGCATAAAAGTACAACAAGAAATCAGAGTACAACACAAAGCGTGGTATACATACATATGCCAACTCAAAAGTACATACACAAAGCTATCCCAGGATATGATAAAATATTACACATTACATGTATCCTTTATCATAAACAAGTCCAAAAGTAAAATATACAAGATAACTCAAAATGCTCACGAGTAGGATGAAGATCCCGTGAGTCAAAAGAGATGTCTGGCACGGAAGGACTGGAGCTAAACGGCCTGCTCACTAAGGAAAGCTCGATCTACTGTGGACAGCTCCACTTCGATCCAAGCTTCAACCTGAACATACAAATCCAAGGGAGTCAGGACCTCCCAACAATGAACAGGCTACATGCCAAGTGGCAAGGAGATAAGAATAGGGGGTTAGAACACAAGTGTAATACACAAGGACGGGTATAACATAATCATAAAACAGGAAATACAAGTTAAAGTTGATTTCGAGCAAAAGTGATTGTATACGCTTAAGTCACGGTCCCATGAGACTAGTACATCGAAGGAATAATCCAAACAAGAAAACCCTCATCTATATACCGTTATCTCATGCCACAGAAATCCAAGCGTATAGAATCAGAGTTGCAAATCATATGAAAGTCAAACAGGAATATATAACAAGAATACTAAGAATCATAGCTGGAAATATAACTGGAATAACGGAAATCATAATAAGTGTCACAACTGGAAACATAATCTAGAATCATGATTGGAATCATAACAAGAAACATGAATCATAACCGGAATATCAAGAATCATAACAAGATCCATAACGGGTATCACTTATTATTATTACTCGTCTAACCCATATATCTAGGTATGTGTCTCGGTATATATCCCAACTCACATACATCCATATATAAGAAAGTCGAGGGTCGTTACCGGAAGTAGATGGAGAACTGATAACACTTCTTATAGTAGTTTCCATACACCTGGAACCAGTTTGGAGGCCCAAAGTCCCCCTAACACTTGTCTTCTGTGGGCCCAAAGTCCCACTAACACTTGTCGTCAATATTTTAGTCCATTACTATAAGCAAGGTATCATTCCGGCATCCATCACTTCCTCCCATTCCCCGTACAAGTTGTAGCTTATTACATAATTATCAAATTACGGGAATAACTGGACATAACAAGAATAGCCCAACAGATTCAAGAGGTGGCCCCCACAGATTCAAGAGGTGGCCCCCACCGTGCGGTGTGGCACTTTGTTCCGTGTGGCACTTTGCTCTGAGGAAATGGATTCTAGAGGTGGCCCCCACCGAATATGGTGTGGCACTTAGTTCCATAATAACAAGACAGGATTCCCGTAAACATAATAATTACAAAGTCAAGTGTATCATGCTTGGTTTAAAAGATAGCATGACAAGGTGGTGATATTTAACAATCAAGCAATCAATCATAACAAGAGATTGGTGATAGTCCGGGTAAGTCATAACATAACAAGAGGGTCTAGCAAGTCAGGTGATATACATGTGTTAAATGGAAGCATGAAACTAACAAGTCTGACATGGCAAGTAGAAACATAGAAGCAACTTAGTGTTCAACGACCACGAAGGGTCTGCCACGCATGGTACACGATAAGGAAGTAAGGATATCACTGGCAAGATACAAGTATAGGAATGAAACAAGTAGTTGCATGCCAATACATAAACATAGAAATATGAAGTGACAAGAGATGATATACTTCAAGCAATAGGTCATGAAGTACAATATACCGACATATAACCAGAGCATAAGATCCACATTTAAGATAGTAATTAACTGTAACAGACAGCCAAAGTTAGTCGACTAGGGTCAAGGGAGTAGTCGACTAATAGAGGGGTTAGTCGACTAACAGTAGGGTCTAGTCGACTAAAACTGTGTAACAGAGAGTTAAGGTTTTGGTTCAGGAAAGGGTAAGTCGACTAGGGTAAAAAGGGACTAGGGGTCTACAGTCGACTAATATCTAGCTAAGTCGACTAGAATCAAAGTTACAGAAAGTTGACTTTTTGTTTCAGGAGTCGACTGGAGTAAAAGAGTAGTCGACTAACAATAATTTATAGTCGACTAATAGTTAAGATGAGTCGACTAAAACTGTGTTCCAGAAAAGATTACGTTTCAATTTAAGGGTTCAAGTCGACTAGGTTCTAGGTTAAGTCGACTAATCGTGGTCGAATACAGAATACAGAACTGAATCTGGTGGTTGGGTTTGATGGTCTAAAAATGTGATTTTGATGTCATATGTGTACAAGATATGAAGGTACAAGTACAATAGGAATTGATCAAGTCTTGGTGAGTAAAAATACTCACTTTGAATGGTTTAATTGAGACTCGATGTACTCGAAAGGATCCCAAGGTGGAGATGATGGCCTCAATCCAAAAGTAGTTGTCGCTTGAGATGGAGAGGATGATCTTGGTGTTGCTTTGGGAGATGGAGGTTGAAGATGAAGACCTTGATGATGCCCTAGATGAAGCTCTTGAAGTTGGTGGTTGAGTTGAGATGGAGGAGGGATTTTGGTGAAGGGGATTTCTTTGTGGAAGTGAAGAAAAAGGAGATGGAATTGTAAAGAAATGTTTATATATGATTTGGAATTTGTGAAGGAGGTGAAATTAGAGTAGATGAGAGGGGGGTTTTTGCAAAGTGGAGGAGGGGGATGAGTGTCCCTCTCTAGGCCACTTGGCCGGCCATGGGAGAGAGAGAGAAAAAGGCATTAATGGTGGAGGTTGTGGAAGTTGTGTGGAGAGGAAAATTGGAATTTTGGAAAATTGGAAAATCATGTGGCTTGTGAGGGAAGGAAGGGGTTAAAAGAAAAAGGAAAAAGGAAAAGAAATTAAAAGAGAAGATATTTTCTCTTGGACTCAAAATGAAACTGTTGAAAGTACTGACTTCCGGGTTTAAGTCGGGGATGCGGAAAACATTTCGGAAAATACCGAAATCGTCCGAAATTCAAGTATCTCGGAACGACTCGCAAATTTTACCAAAAATCAATAATAATATATGAAGACTCATAGTGAAATCCGTTTTAAGAAATACTTTATAGTTTTAAAACTAAAAATCCCGGAATCAGTTACCTACCGACTCCGTTGGAATTTTCATAAATTCATAAAATTCTCAGAAAAAGTATTTAAGAAAGAAATAGGATTCTAAGAAATAAAGTCTAAAGGACTATCTAGAAATTCCTAGCTGTTTGTGAAATAAAAATCCTGGAATCGATCAGCGACACTGGTCGACACCGGTTTTGAAGAAATTCCTTTTAATTCAAGAAAATTCCAGAAAATCATATAAAATCTAAAGTATTGGAAAATAATATTTAAAATCAAAATCGGTCAAATCTAATTATCGAAAAGACCAAATCAAATAATATACTATGATCGGGCCTTCGGTTCAGACTAGGGCTGACTCCGAGTCCACGAATCCAAATCCAAAATAAAACAATCATATAAGGAATTCATAATACAGAATAAATGCAGGAAACAAATCGAAAAAATACGATCGAAAATCTGAATACGCAACTAAGTACGTATTCCGGGAACGGGGTATTACACATTCAATCGTCGTCGATATCGCTGTCGATGTCTATTGGACCGTACTCCTCATAAAGCTCACCACTACTTTTTAGATCTCTGTTCGCGGAATCGTTGTCGCACCTTTGAAGAAATTTAAGCTACATTGCTCTTAACGAAAGCACCAATGATGGTATAACTATTCCTTGGATCTTGAATTCTTGTAAGATGAACAGAGCCAGCAGCAGGCCGGATCGCTCCGGTGATCCCTCTCTGACGCTCAAGTCAGACCTCGTTTCCAGAGGAGAAGTGAGCTTGAGAAGGAGGAAAGAGTTATGCGCCTCCAGGAGGTCGAGGGGAAGCGTCAGGTGGGTTGGGCGGCTGTCTTTCGGTAGAAGACTGGCTTGTCAGCTAAGACAGGAGGCTAGTCAGTCCAGGTATATGCTCGAAGTCTCACGTGGTCAAACCTACGATTTGATTTCGAGCATTGTCTTTGAATATGTTCTTTACTACTAATCTTATACTCATCACTAACAATATAACTAATAGTAGTTATTTTTAATTAATAATTGTGCATAGTTAAGTAATATTAATTGATTATTTTATTATTCATTATGAAATATTTATAGTAATTTTGTGATAGATTGAAAAAAGTTAGTAATAATATTAACTTAATTTCAACCTGCTTAGAATATTTATAAGATGAATAATAAATAGTGTCATTTTCAATATAGTAATTGTGAAATTTCTTTAGTTGTAATTAAACTTTGGTTTTCTATTGAAATTTTATTGTTAACTATTCTATAATTTCTTATTTTATTTTATAATATTATAACTTTGAAAATGATATAATATATTGTTTATAGAATATTTTTTTAAATTAAAAATTTTATAACTAATTAACTAGTCATGATTCAATTATTATGATTAAGATTAAATTAAATAATAATTACTATTTATTAACGATAATTACTTTAGTGTTCAGTATGAAATATTAATATTATTTTATTAAAAAATATTAATTCTTTTAAGTAAGAATTTAGCATATTTAAGTAATGTATAATTCCATATAGTTAAAAGTTCTACAAAATTGTCATAGTTGTGGTCCAAATTATAATAATTCTACTTCAAATTATTCGATTCTAAGTCCGAGTAAAATCCAACTGAGAAGTCTAATTCCTAATTTAAATTATCCAAGTCTGGGTCGAGTCTTGGTATAATCCAACTAAGGCGTTCAAATTCTACTAGGACAAATTGTCCAAAGGGACTCAAGAGTTCCACCTCAATAACACCCCTAACTTAGATTAGGAAAGAACCGAATTTGTAGGAGTTTTAATATATGAACTATTTATTATTTATATCTATATATGCTAATATTGGCATTAATTAATCAATCTTTAATGAAATAATAACATGCATAAAATGAAATAATAAAATTGATATTTAAATAATAACTAAAATAAATATTATTAGTTACTAGTAACTATGAGATGGTTTATTTTTAATAGTAATTGAATAATAACTAGTTAGTTATTATAAATTTGGGGTAATTACTCGAAACCCTCAATGTTTCCTGTTTTATAACTTGCCCCTGACGGTTTTTTCCCATCACTAATCACCCCTCCACCCTGATCTGACCCACCCCGTTAAATTGTGATTGTTTAATATTCAATTTACCCCTTTAACTCAAGTTTTGGAGTGCGGCTATTTATACCCGCAGAATTGCTTAACACACTTACATTTTAAGAATAAAAGTTGCTGGACAGTTTTAACCTTAAATTAAAAGATCAAAATAGACATTGATTAACTCTAATATTACAATTAGAGGAAATTTTATTTCT
Source organism: Agave tequilana (assembly GCA_038442645.1). Taxonomy (NCBI): domain Eukaryota; kingdom Viridiplantae; phylum Streptophyta; class Magnoliopsida; order Asparagales; family Asparagaceae; genus Agave; species Agave tequilana. The sequence continues at coordinate 95,272 of JAVJIF010021977.1, read as the reverse complement.
AAACACACACAAATAATTATTGAATACACTCATCCAAATCCTACTTCTAATCAATCATACTTCTTTTTTATTTTTTAAATACAAGTTTCTTCTCCACCTATACAAACTCTAAAAATTTTCCCAGCGTCTACACCATCAAAAAAATTTTACATTTATAGCTATGGATAAACAAAAAATATCATAAGAGTATTATAATGATCAAAAAGTAAGTTTCCCCTATAATTCATTAAATTAAATTGTTTTTCCCTTTTTGGGTGATTTTGCATTACTAATTCATAATAAATACTTTGCGGTTGACCTTTCTACACTGTCATGCCACAGAATAAAAACGTGCCTCTCTTTCTCTCAATTGAAGATTTAATAGTTTTTAATTTTTAGATTATTGGGTAAATTAAATATCTATGATCTTAGCAAATAAACTTGCATGTTCTTTTATTGATGTAGCACATTGCAGATTCCAACCTCCCAGTCAATAGGGTTTAGACTTTTCTTTTATATTTTTTTTAAAAAAGATGTTTTTTAAAAAAGATTGAACAGTTTGATTAAAAAAATTTAACTAAAATAATCTAGTGATATTACTTAATACAATACACATATGACACAATATTAAATAATTTGCTATCTATAATACATGCCTTTTCTTCCCTAGAAAAATAATCTATGCATGAAATTAATATGTAACACTATTCTAGAAAACTAATTAACACAAACACTTATACACGTTGACATCGTACACAATACTGGACGTCGATCGGTCTGATAAGTCATATTTTTTATTTAGATTTGAGTTAAAAAATATTACTTAACAAAAATATATTATTGAAGATTTTGTTCTTTTTTGGCAGACAACTCATCAAAGAGAGTTGCTTTCAAGTTGCATCCCTCTCAATTTAAAGAAACACAATTGCATAATTATGTTGACGACATCTTCACAACTAAATCCACATTTTTTCCATCACTAGTCCCCCCTTTGCCGTGATTCTGACTCACTCTGTTAATGAATCATCTTTAATTTTTTTAAAAGACAAAATACCTTTCTTCTCTATTTCTTGACCCCAACTTATTGTAGGTCACATAGAGAGGGGTGAATAGGTGACTAGCTAATCTAATGATAAATTAATGCGGATTTAAAAAATTATTTAAGTAAACTAAAAACTATTAAGCTAAACACACCAAGTATAACACAAGAGTGTAGCTGAATTCCCTGTGAAGGGCTCTGGACTATCTCCTTAAGCTTCCTCTAGATAAGAGTTGAGGTGCCGCTATGGCTCTCTTGGTTGAATACAAGTGCGAGCAAACAATCCAAAGCATATAACAATAGAGCACAAGATATATCAAGCATATAAAGATACCAGCAATGTAAGCATGCAAGATATAAATACAAGTGAGAGATAGAGAGCAATCGCAAATACGGGAGATTTGTTTCGAGGTTCGAGCACCCTTGCTCTACGTCCATGCCTTCTACACTATGAAGGATTTTCACTAAAAACTGATCCTACCGGATCACTTGGTGTCATAACACTTACAACGAGTTCACACTAGAACTCTTTGGACTCACTAATCCTTCTCTTGTTCCCTCAAGAATAACACATGCAAGCACACTAGCTTACCGAGGTCGCACCTCTACACCGAGCTCCCACAAGAACTCGAAATAACACGAACCCACAAGTTCGCCTCCTCAAATACAAGATGAAACACTTTGGTGATCTCAACACTTTGATCACCTAAAACATTCTCACAAAAACTCTCATATAGGGTTGATATAGCAATGGAAAGCTCAAGTATGTGTGAGAAAAATTTGGATAGATTTGTGGTGAAAAACTCAAGAAATCTCTTTTGAAAATCACTCTTAAAAACTCTCCTTTTGATATGGAAATATTGGCTCTAAAACATGTGGAGAAAACCACTAAGATAGGTAGTAAAAACTAGCTCAAAAACCCTCTTTTAATCTTGTAGAAAACAGCCCAAAATAGCCACATATAAATAGGCTCCAAAAACTAGCCATTGGGGACAACTCAACAGGAAATCCTGCTGTCGATAGACCGCCCGGTCGACCGGCCAACGGTCAGATTTCTGACCGTTGTGTCACCGGTCGACCAGAGCCGGATCCAAAGAGTAGAGCTCTCTGGCCGGTTGATCGCCCGATCGACCGGGGCCGGATCCAGAGAGCAGAGCTCTCTGGACGGTCAACTGCCAGGTCGACCGGCCCACCAGCCAAATGGATGTGCATGTCGGTCGACCAGTCCGGTCGACTGAGGTCGACCGGTCGACCGACTTCTGTCTCGGTCGACCGTCCGGTCGACTGGCAGAAGGCCAGGTCAGACATCTTTTAGGATTAAAACTTGATTTTTTTATCTTTAATAAAATCTCATAAATTTTACAAAAATAAGTTCATTAATATACTTTGACATACAAACATGTTTGATTAAAATCAAAACATATTACAAACATTTTAAACTATTTTTGTGATATTGAAATTTTGGCCTTAAATAAAAACCGTATTTTTCAAAAATAATCTCCAAATTGAAACCAAAACTTCTCCAAATACAAAAATAAGATATTTTAAATACTTTTGAAGCTTAGTGTATATGGATATGATCCACTACACATATGAGATGAAATATCTATATTTTTGATAATAAGCTCTAAAATAAGTTTTGATAAATCCAAGACGATATTTTTCTATACTCAAAACTATCTTATGAAAACACATATAAATTTGTGTGTGTATGAACTTAAGCAATCCACCAACTAATCTATCCTTTATATTTTATCTAAAAACAAATTTTGACACTTACAAAACCTGACACAAGTCTTCTTGAAAATCTTCTCTTGAAAATTTTCTTCTCCTTCTTGATTTGGTTGAAATCTTGATCAATGAGCTAGACTCCTCTTGATTACTTGATGCAATCCTGATGCGCGAGCACTTGAATCAACACATGCTAGCTCCAAAACTTGACTTCAAATCTTTTGTTGAAGCTAAACACTTATTAAAATCTTGATCAAATATCTGAGACTAAATAAATACAAGATCATTAGTACTATAATTATATGAGTTAATCATCATCAAAACTAGAGAGATGCACCTTTGGGCCAACAATCTCCTCCTTTTTGATAATGACAAAACTCATGGAGTTATATATGCATGAATTAAAGTTAAGTCTCATAGAAGCTTCCCCTTAACTCATGCATAGCAATAAATATAAGATATTCAATAAAGTGCATGAAACTAAACAAATATATATGCATAAATAAGGAGATAATCATGCATAAACTCCCCAAATTCTTCTCCCTTTTTTGCATAAACAAAACATATATGCATAAACAAGAAAATAAACATGCATATATAAACTCTCAAAATTCTTCTCCCCCTTTTTGTCAATTCATCAACAAAGGGGGGAAAATAAATCAAACAATAAAGATATATATGCGATATACATTCATGAAGAAGAGAGACGTGAAGTTAGCTCCCCCTGTATACATGCATTACATGAAGAAGGGATGACAAGACCCTAACTCACAGAAAGCATAATATATAATGCATAAATAGAGATGTTAAGCTCCCCCTACACACGTGTACCACATAAAGAAGAGATGTCAAGCTCCTCAATATAAGATACACTCAACATGAATCTATATATAGAAGAGATGTTAAGCTCCCCTTGCATATAGGTAATACATATCAAAAAATTTTGAAATCACTTTAAAATAAATTTTGAAATCTCTTAAGTCAACAAAATAAATTTTGAGATACCACTTGTAAATAAATAAAATTTTAAGATACTACTTGTAAACAAAAAATTTTAAGATACCACTTGTAAATAAATAAAATTTTAAGATATCACTTGTAGATTATTGATACCATTTGTACTTTAACCATGTAAGGATATTGTAAATCAAGCACAATCAAAACATATATATATATATGTATGAAAAAGAAAATACCAATTGAAATTGATATTTATTTGAGATTTTAAAGCATACATATATAGAAACAAATATGAGTATACAAACATAAGATTCCATGAAGAACATGTGTATAACTCATAACTACCACCCTATTCATGCACATGTTTAAAGATTTTCAATTTAGAGCATACAAAGTATGATCGTCCATCCAACCGCCCTTAAAGCGTAGAAGTTTTTAAAAATAAGATTTGAAAATAGTTGTAGATTGAAAATACTACCAAACGAAGAATAAATAACTAGTTTAAAATAATTTTTAAAAAACTAGTTAAAAATCCTTCAAATATGAAAACAAATCATATATCCCATGAATCATTCCTAAGTACACAAAAATTGTCACTCAAGATCTATAAGGCTCACATAAAACTCATGAAAACAAAGTCATGAGAAAATAAAAATAATGTGAGTGTACAAAAGTCATGTGAATAGCATATTCATGAAAATAGTCAATAAAGCTCAAAATACCAAAGCATCATAAAAATTTATTTTTCATTAAAAACAAACTTCAAGGTATATATATGTTCTATCAAAACTAAAAATATACATACATATCCCAAACACAAACGAGTCCATAGTAGAATTTACATGAAGGCAAGTGACTCAAGGGTATACATGTATATTTATTAGTTTTAAACAAGAATAACATATACATGAAGCAAAACATATACAAAGATAAGAAAAACAAGTATAAATGAAAGAATGATCAAAACTAGGTTATACGTGAACATGTAATGAGTAGAAATGAGCAATGAGGCACAAACATGTAATAATCAAGTGTAACTCACTACTTGTACAAGTATATACACAAGTTTTAATGAAAAGTTCATCTAAACAAGTATTCACCACATGAAGCACAAAACCAAAACATGCTAAAAGTATTTATATCAAAGCATGTAAACTAAGATAGGAGTTTAGAGATCGTTACCAAACCTTGTGCACTATTCTCTAAGTCTCTAAATTATGATGGTCCTCCCAACAAACATCCTTGATAGCGTTGCATCAATTTTGTATGTCCATCTGGCTCATGCATCCACCACCAAGGCACCATATCTCTCACGTCATGTGAGAGCCCGCACCTACATCAAACACAAGTGGTGGGGATTTTGGTCTTTGCGGCCACAATGTGTACATTTGTACACTCTAGCATGCATATAAGAATGAGTGTGATCATGATGTGCAAAGTGTGCATTGTATGCCGTGAGTTATGTGCATGAACATGTGGAGCTTGTTTCTTTTGAAATAAGGTTCCTAATATAGAATGATTAAATGCACAATTGCTCAAAGTTGAGCTCAAATAATTAATTCTATTTTTCAAGACTTGAATCTCATTTTTATCAATCTTTTTCTTTTTAGAAATATTTTCCTTTTCTTTTGAAACAATTTTTCTTTTCAAAGAGTTGTTTTCTTCCAAAATAATTTCCTTTTCTCTTTTCACCAAATTAATTTTATTTTTTAAAGAATTATTTCCTTCACAAAGATCATTTAATTTTGAAGATAAGGAAATATTCTCCCTTTTCAAAACTTCATTTTCTTTTGAAACACATTCAAATTTATTTTTCAATCTTTATTATCCTTTTTAAGCACATCATATTTTTCAAGAATTTGTTGACAAAATAAAGTAAGCTCATCATACGACATGTCAACATCCTCATCAAGCTAAGATTCGAAATTTACCTCAAGGAGGTTATCCCCTTAGACCATGTAGCATATGTTGGAAGCATTACTCCCATCATCCGAGTCTCTCCCTGCATAGTATTGCTTTTGTTCACCAAGAGAGACTATAGTGTTCCATACTATAAAAGTCGAATCAAAATTAGCAACCCTAGATAAATATTCATCATTTAGGGTAAATCTTAAAGCATGAAGGGCTTATGCATTAGCCTCAAGGTTTTTGTCATTTAAACAATATGAATCTTTAATAGTGGCAAAATAAACAAGAATACCTAGGGCTTTAAGGTATATTGACATCTTAACCTTCCAAATTTGGATGTTAAGAATATCAAACATGGGAGGTGTCATGAAATCCTTTTGTGTGTAAACAAATATTGTGATTAGCTAAAATGAATATCTTTAACTCAATGTTGCTAGATCCAAATCAAGAGCACCATGCTCTGATACCACTTGTAGGTCACTTAGAGGGGGTGAATAGGTGACTAGATAATCTAATGATGAAATAATGCGGATTTAAAAAATTATTTAAGTAAACTAAAAACTATTAAGCTAAACACACCAAGTGTAACACAAGAGTGTAGCTGAATTTTCGGTGAAGAGCTCTAGACTATCTCCTCAAGATTCCTCTAGATAAGAGTTGAGGTGCCGCTATGGCTCTCTTGGTTGAATACAAGTGCGAGCAAACAATCCCAAACATATAATAATAGATCACAAGATATATCAAGCATATAAAGATATCAGCAATGTAAGCATGCAAGATATATACATAAGTGAGAGATAGAAAGAGAGCAATCACAAACACGGGAGATTTATTTCGAGGTTCGAGCACCCTTGCTCTACGTCTCCGCCTTCAATACTATGAAGGATTTTTACTAAAAATTGATCCCACCGGATCACTCGGTGCCGCAACACCTATAACGAATTCACATTAGAACTTCTTAGACTCACTAGTCCCTCTCTTGTTCCCACAAGAATAACACACACAAGCACACTAGCTTACCGAAGCAGCACCTCTACACCGAGCTCCCACAAGAACTCAAAACAACACGAACCCACAAGTTCGCCTCCTCAAATATAAGATGAAACACTTTGGTGATCTCAATACTTTGAACACCTAAAACACTCACAACAACTTTTCTATCGAATTGATATAGCAATGAAAAGCTCAAGTATGTGTGAGAAAAACTTGGATAGATTTGTAGTGAAAAACTCAAGAAATCTCTTTTGAAAATCACTCTTGAAAACTCTCCTTTTGATATGGAAATATTGGCTCCAAAACATGTGGAGAAAACCACTAAGATAGGTAGGAAAAACTAGCTCAAAAGCCCTCTTTTAATGTTGTAGAAAACAACCCAAAACAACCCTATAAAAGTAGGCTCCAAAAACTAGCCGTTGGGGACAACTCAGCAGGAAATCCTGCTGTCGGTCGACCGCCCGGTCGACCGGCCAATGGTCAAATTTCTGACCGTTGTGCCACCGGTCGACGCGCTCGGTCGACCGGGGCCGGATCTAGAGAGCAGAGCTCTCTGGACGGTCGACCGGCCCACCAGCCAAATGGCTGTGCACGTTTGTGCACATCAGTCGACCGGTCCGGTCGACTGAGACAGACCGGTCCGGTCGACTGAGACAGACCGGTCCGGTCGACCGGCAGAAGGCCAGGTCAGACATCTTTTGGGATTAAAACTTAGTCTTTTTATCTTTAATAAAATCCCATAAATTATCATAAATTTTACAAAAATAAATTCATTAATATACTTTGATATACAAACATGTTTGATTAAAAATCAAAACATATTACAAACATTTTGAACTATTTTTGTGATATAGAAATTTTGGCCTTAAATAAAAAACGTATTTTTCAGAAACAATCTCCAAATTGAAACCAAAACTTCTCCAAATATGAAAATAAGATATTTTAAATATTTTTGAAGCTTAGTGTGTATGGATATGATCCACTACACATATGAGATGAAATATCTATGTTTTTGACAATAAGCTCTAAAATAAGTTTTGATAAATCCAAAACGATATTTTTTTAAACTCAAAACTATCTTATGAAAACACATATAAATTTTGTGTGTGTGTATGAACTTGAGCAATCCACCAACTATTCTATTCTTTACATTTTATCTAAAAATAAATCTTGATTCTTACAAAACCTGACACAAGTCTTCTTGAAAATCTTCTCTTGAAAATCTTCTTCTCCTTCTTGACTTGGTACAAACCTTGATCTAATGAGCTAGCCTCCTCTTGAGTACTTGATGCAATCCTAATATGTGAGCTCTTGAATCAATACGTGCGAGCTCCAAATCTTGACTTCGAATCCTTTGTTGAAGCTAAACGCCTACTAAGATCTTGATCAAATATCTGAGACTAAATAAACCCTAGATCATTACTATTATAACTACATGAGTTAATCATCATCAAAACTAGAGCGATGCGACTTTGGGCCAACACTCATCCCTTAAACCCAATCCCCTTTCAACGGACCTTCCAGCGCCCAACCCATAGCCGCCACTTCGTCACCGTCATGGTTACTCTGACATCTTCATTTGCCTTCCCCACTTCCCTTTCTTTATTAACTCAGTCATCTCCTCTCTTTATTAACTCTTCAATAATTTTCATGGGAGAGAAAGAGCAGAGATGTGATAGGTTCATGGGAGAGAGCAGAGATATGATCGGTTTATTGGAGGGGAATAGAGGGAGAAAAGATGTAATAGATTCACGAGAGAGAGAGAGGAGAGATGCCCTTGATTCTTTTTAAGTTCATGGGGAAGAGAGATAAGAGAGAGGAGAGATCTTATGAGTTCATGGAGGAGATAGAGGAAAGATGCCCTTGATTGGGGAGAGATGAGAGATGTAACATGTTCATGTGCATGGGAGAGAAGAGAGATGCACCTGATCATTGCTAGGTTCACAGGGAAGAGAGAAAGGAGATAGGAGAGATCTCATGGGTTCATGGGGGGAGAGATGAGAGATTCTCTTGATCCTTGTTGGGTTCATGGGGGGAGAGAGATGTGATGGGCTCTCTTTTTTAAAGAGAGATAGATGAAGAAGGGAGAAGAACTAGAGAGAGAATTAAAAAGAACTTGTATTGCATATCAAAATTTGAAGTGCGGCTATTCACACTCATAGAATTGCTTAATACACCCACAAAATTTTAACCATAAATTAAAAGAGCAAAATAGACATTGATTAACTCTAATATTACAAATAGAGGAAATTTTATTTCTAAAGATACACAAATAATTATTGAATACACTCATCCAAATTCTACTTCTAATCAATCACAATTCTTTTTTATTTTTTAAATACAAGCTTCTTCTCCACCTACACAAACTCTAAAAATTTTCTCAGCGTCTACACCATCAAAAAATTTCGTATTGATAGTTATGGATAAACAAATAATATCATAAGAGCATTACAATGATCAAAAATTAAGTTTCCCCTATAATTCATTAAATTAAATTGTTTTCCCCTTTTTGGGTGATTTTGCATTACAGTTCATAATAAATACTTTACGGTTGACCTCTACACTGCTATGCTACAGAATAAAAACGTGCATCTCTTTCTCTCAATTGGAGATTTATTAGTTTTTAATTTTTACATTATTGGGTAGAAATTAAATATCTATGATCTTAGCAAATAAACTTACATATCCTTTTGTTGATGTAGCACATTATAGATTCCAACCTCCCAGTCAATAGGGTTTAGACTTTTCTTTTATAATTTTTTTTAAAAAGATGTTTTTTAAAAATATTGAACAGTTTGATTAAAAAAATTAACTAAAATAATCTAGTGATACTACTAATACAATACACATGCGACACAATATTAAATAATTTGCTATCCATAATACAAGCCTTTTATTCCCCTAAAAAAAATATATGCATAAAATATAATATATATTAACATTATTCTAGCAAACTAATTAACACAAACATTTATACACGTTGACATCGTACACAGTACTGGATGTCGATCAGTCTGATAAGTCATATTTTTAATTAAATTTGAGTTAAAAAAATATTACTTAAAAAAATCTACTATTGAAGATTTTGTTGTTTTTTGGCAGACAAATTATTGAAGAGAGTTGCTTTCAAGTTGCGTTCCTCTCAATTTAAAGAAACATAATTGCATAATTATGCTCAAGACATCTTCACAACTAATTCCACAAGTCTCTGTTTGTAACCATTAAATATTTAATTTATAGTTTTCATTTGTATTTCCAAAAAAACAAAAGAAAAAGAATAAGAACATAAAATCAAAGCACATCCCAAAAACATAACAACAACAAACAACAACAACAACAACATATATATATATATATATATATATATATATATATATATATATATATATATATATATATATATATATATATATATATTAAACGTACAAAAAAAATAATCCACATGAGAAAGACCTCTAGCACATATAAATTTACATGTACTTTAGCTCATATTTTTTTTATTAAATTATAAAAATATATAGGTATAAGTACTCAAAACTCTCTCAATGTCTCACGTTTTATCCCCCTGGCATTTTTTCCATCACTAGTCCCCCTTTGCCGTGATTCTGACTCACTCCGTTAATGAATCATCTTTAATTTTTCTAAAAGACAAAATACCTTTCTTCTCTGTTTCTTGACCCAAACTCATCCCTTCAACCCAACCCCCTTTCAACGGACCTTCCAACGCCCAACCTGTAGCGGCCACTTTGTCACCGTGATGGTTACTCTGACATCTTCATTTGCCTTCCCCTCTTTCCCCACTTCCTCTTCTTTATTAACTCAGTCATCTCCTCTCTTTATTAACTCTTCAATAATTTTCATGGGAGAGAAAGAGCAGAGATGCGATGGGTTCATGGGGAGAGAGCAGAGATGTGATGGGTTTATTGGAGGGGAACAGAGGGAGAAGAGATGTAATAGATTCATGAGAAAGAGATAGAGGAGAGATGCCCTTGATTCTTTTTAGGTTCATGGGGGAAGAGAGATAAGAGATAGGAGAGAGGAGAAATCTTATGAGTTCACGGAAGAGAGAGAAGAAAGATGCCCTTGATGGAGGAGAGATGAGAGATGTAATAGGTTCATGTGCATGTGAGAGAGGAAGATGCACTTGATCATTGCTAGGTTCACGGGGGGAGAGAAAGGAGAGAGGAGAGATTCATGATTTCATGGGGGAGAGAGATGAGAGATTCTCTTGATCCTTGTTGGGTTCATAGGGAGGAGAGATGTGATAGGCTCTCTTTTTTAAAGAGAGAGGGATGAAGAAGGGAGAAGAACTAGAGATAGAATTAAAAAGAACTTGTATTGCATATCAAAACTTGAAGTGCGGTTATTCACACTCACATAATTGCTTAATACACTCATATACTTAATTCACCCACAAAATTTCTAAACACACTCCCTCATTTTTTCTAAACTACCCTTCGCAACTTAAGTCAAATTAAAATTTCAAAATATCAATTCTGCCCTCCCTCTCTCAACAAAAAACTCTCTACCTCTCTCAATTCACTATTTATGACTCAACATTTTTAATTACAATTTCTGAATTTGGATGCTCGGCATTTATTGATCTCTCGTGCTTCATTTGCTCCATGACACATCCATTTGGGCTCTTTTTCTTGAAAAATTGTTGAGTGGAAGAAATTTACAGTTTAGAAACAGCTTCTTTCTTTGCAAAGTTTCCCCCGAAAAACAAAATGTTCTTTCATGATCTCTTACTCTTTGAGTTATTGTTGCAGTTATCTGCTCATGTGAATCACACGGCACAAATGTCACTCTTTTTCATTTTTTCTTATGGTTTAATGATTAACTCCTCATATTTTATTTAATTGAAATAATAAATATAATCTTCATATAGTACTTAAAGACAATTTAGAAATTTTATAGAAGTAAAAGAAGTACCTTTGAGAAATCAATTTATGGATCATAGACAAACTTATTGAACTTCCATTCTCATCCTTAGGGAAGACGTGAGAACAAAAATAAGATCAAATGTCCATAATCAACATAAAACACTTTTTAAGTCATGTTTGTCTTTTAATTATATATATATATATATATATATATATATATATATATATAATATATATATATATATATATATATATATAGACACACACACATATTAGTGAGGAAATTAAAAAAGAAAGAAAGAAATTATTTATGGTGAAAAAAATAAAAGATAGACATTGATTTTCTCTTTATTCCATGGATAATCCACACCGAACATCGATTCATATATCTTATAGAAGTGACGAATAAAAAGTATTAGTTTTGAAGACCATTTCCTTATCCACGCAAACAATTGTAAATACAAAGTTCAAATCAAAATAACATTACTTCTTTTTTTTTTCATTTAATTAAGAATCAATGATGAGTAGCTTCTAGATAGTGATGAACTTGTCACCTGTTAAGTCTCATGTCCCATTTTCAAACATGCTAATAAGTGCTCAGTTGAAAGTGTCACTTTAGTACAGTGATAAAGTCTTTTTGCCAGTAGTTGTGTCGAGTTCAACTCTCACTTGCACTAGAATACAGCCTATACCTCAAAAGGGGAAAAATACTCACTAGTAAATGTGAGAGAGTGCGACTACACCGCACAAAAGTGTTGCGCGTAGGGGACAACAACCACTCTTGAGGAATCCGCCCACCAGGCAGAGACTTGATGCAGCGGAGAAGTAACCAACACGACAAGAATAACGAACAATAGAGAAAAGCAATCAACACAATATTTAACGAGGTTCAGCAACGTGCCTACGTCTTCAGGGCAAGCGAGAGAGATTTTACTGATTCAACAATCAATACAAACTAATACAGGAGGGAAACTTGAGGGAATTCTTAGGGATATAATACATGAGGGCTCTAACCCCTATTTATAACCACAGTCCCTGGATTTAAGGAAACCCATATTAAATTCGATCCCATCCAGAAAAGGAATCCGAATCTCAAAAGGCAGCAGAAACGCGTCTGCCGGTCGACCGACCGGTCGATTGACCCTGCACGATCGACCACGCCGGTCGATCGGGACCAACCGAGACTAAGGCCTTTCAGTCGATCGACCGGGCCGGTCGACCACTCTCTTTCACGGTCGACCGGGTGATCGACCGGAATGTTCCTGTGCACGTTCGTGCACGCCGGTCGACCGGGCGGCCGACCGACCTTTTCCACCGGTCGACCGGGCGGCCGATCGGGAGCACAATCGGGCCTGCTCTAATGCACCGTCTTACTCCTTTGATTTTTGATCTCTGTGTTACCTTCTTTTACTCCTCTATCTCCTCTCTCTCTCTACAAAAGGACATTAGAGTGTTAGGCCATATTTACCATACCTCACACAAATATTTGCAGATCTTCATCATGTTTGAAATATTTATTTTTTGTTGCCAGTTGTGTTGTTCCAAATTATTGGATAGTTTTGGAAAAAGAAATATGAGAAAAGAAGAAAGTAATTCAATAGGGATTCTTTGATTCAATTAGTTGTCTTTATTGCGGGCAAAGAACGGTAATGAACCGAAGAATCTTTTTTTTGCTCGGAAGAAATCCCAAAGCCCCTAAAGTGGCTCCTCTTCGATCTCTTTGAATGTTTGTTTGGCTTAGACGTTAGAAGAGAACATTGGAAGAAGTTAAATGGATTTTGAGAATTCTACATGAATCCTATGTGGTAGGTGTTATGTATGACTACTTCGGCATTTGTATTTGAAGAGAAAGGGCTCAGAAGCACATAAAAAGGGGTACTTCGTTTCAGCCACCTATGTCTAACCGTAATTAGGAAAAAACTAAAACACAAAATTTAATTCACTTTAGTCACCTCTTTTTTCTAAAGAAAAAGCGTGCGCCCACGTATCAAACATATAACCGTTACTGAGGGCCATGCGCCGACGTATCGAGCACAGAAGCGCTGTTGTGTACGTTTTAGAATAGTAAAAAAGACGTAAATGCCCCACAGTAATAATCTGAAGACTGGAATCACGCTCACAGTCCTCACAAAGATGTCATATTTATGAGTCTTTATTAGAGTTACGATCATGATCGCAACCCTTACAAAAATGCCCTATTTTGAGTCTTTATTAGGATAGCGACTATAATCGTAGTCCTTTTTATTAGAATGCGATGATTATGATCGCAGTCCTCACAAAAATGTCATATTTCTGAGTCTCTATAGGATTATGATGCCTTTTTATTAGGATGAGGAATACGATCATGGTCACAGTTCTCACAAAATACTCAATTTTTGAGTCTTTATTAGGATTGCGATTATGATCCCACACCTCACAAAAATGCTATATTTTTTAATCGACTTTCTTCCTGCAATGTGATTGATTTGATTCAATCTCCCCTATCGTCTCGAGATCAAAATCGAATAATTCATGGTGCTGAAGCCGCTAGCAGCGAGACTCGTCTGTAATGAGAAACACTCTTCCTTCAAGCCAAGCAGTGAAGAACAACGCCTGAATATGAGAAAAAGGTAAAAAATGAAAACAAAATTATATGAGAAGAAATATCCAATTTTTGCTGACGTTGATGAGCTTGAACCCAAACAAATTATGAAACTAATCATGTTGAGAAACAGGTGGCTGTAGCCAATTTATTTTGTAAAAAGTGAGAGAAATATATTTTATATCTTTTTAGTTAAAACTAACTTTTTATAAGACTTCTAATATCTAAGATTCATTTATTCTATATCTAGAAGAGGTCCATGTGTTGTTAAAAAAAAAAATACTTTAGAATTGTAGAAGAGAATTCAAAAAATTTAGGCTCTTCCAAGTAAACAAAACATCTCTTAAACGAAAGTAGATTAGTTATCTGAGATCGAGTTATAGCATTAAGTATGTTTTACATATAGATACTTATGGATCTGTTATTTGCATGTTACATTGGAGCTGGTACACTAATATGCAAAATATGGAACATAGGCTCACTGAGGCCTCCAATGTGAAAGTTCCAATTCAGTATGAATATTATTAAAAGCATAAATGTTTTGTTTAGACACTCGTTTGAGTCGTTTCTACTTTCTCAAGGTAAGAGGGTAAATGTAAAATAACACGACCTTTTTGCGTCACTTTTTATATTCCCCCCCATTTTCCTATCTCTTTACAATATTTAATTTGAAGAATATCATTAATAAAATATCTTTCTCAATCACCCAACTCATTATTTGCTTTCACTCAAAACTGCTTTGCTTTTGATTCTACGGGACTGTAAACAGTGCTCGAAAGTTCGATAAAAGCCAATCCAGAATTTTGAGTAGAAATTTGGACTCGGATATGAAATAATAGACTCGAATCGAATTCGGATTTGAACCTGTGTCAAAGGGTGAGATTAGTTGTTAAATATAATAACACCAATAATAAGAATAATGCAATTATTAGTAGAAAATTTTTGCTGCAGTCACCTACTTCGCTTCATAATTAAAAAAAATTAGCTTCATAATTTTGTTCGCTACAGCTTCATCTACATTAGCATAAAATGATTCATCAAAAGCATCACTTCTTCATATATTATTATTTTCTCTTTCACTCTTCCCTATCACCCCCTACGTTGTTCTCCCTCAACTTTGACTCCGACGCAGAGTTATTCACGGGTCAACCTGCGCGGTCAGGTCTCCGTGGGGGTTGGAAGGAGGCTGAGAACCCATGAAATTTTTTTTTCTTGAGATCGACAATTTGCAGATCTCGTTTGTTAGTGCTCGTGATGAGTTTTATTTGTGTTTAGATCTGAAAAGTATTAGGGAACATTCGATATCAGTGGACGGGGGTCTACTGATGATGACGATGTTGATATGAGGATTGCGACTCATGATCGCAGATCTCTGTGAGGACTGACTCAGAAATAAGGCATTTTATGAGGACAGCGATCATGGTCGCAATCCTAATAAAGTGGATTGCGATTATGATCATGGCCCTCACAAAAATTAAAAAACGGGGCATTTTGTGAGGGCTACACCTATGGTCCAGTCCTCTTTTTAGATTAAGATCATGATCGCAATCCTCGTAAAGACTCGTATATAGAGCATTTTTGTGAATATTGTGATCATGGTTGCACTCCTAAAAAGAGGACTGCGATCATAGTCACGATCCTTAAAGACTCGAAACATGACATTTTTGTGAGGAGTGCAATCATGATTGCAGTCCTCAGAAATATGGCTGCGGTCATTTTGTGAGGACTGTGACTCTATATTGCGATCATTTTGTGAGGACTGCGATCATAAGTCACACTCCTCAGAAATAAGATATTTTTGTGATGATTGCGATCATAGTCACAATCGTTTATATTTCGATTATTTTGTGAGGACTGTGATCATAGTCACAATCCGAAGAAATAGTGTATTTTCGAAGCGGTCCGTTTTTTTAAGTGATTATTTAACGACATTTTCGTCTTTCGCCGCTGATGAGCGCTTTAGCGCTTGACATGTGGGCGCATATACTCACTTTAAAAAAGAGGCGACTGAAGCGAATAAAATTATGCGAGTTAGTTTTTTTTCTAATTACTGTTTGACTTAAGTGGCTAAAACGAAATCCCTCTTATTAGTATTACTATTACTATTATTATTATTATTAACTTAACAAAATGTGGATCAAGCCAATCCAAAGGTTTGCCGTGTGGCAACTATCAAGCAATAATTGTATGGGCCAAAGTTCTGAATGAATTATGATTATATGAGCTGCAGGGAGTCAGACATGGGCCAAACTTATGCATGGGTGCATGAGCTCGACCAAACCGGCCTGGACCCAAACTAACTTGAAGAACCCGCGCCAACCCAGGCGGGCCCCCCAGTTCTCAATATCATCATTGCCCCTAAATTTTAGCCAATAAACACTCTCCTTTGCTCAGCGCGGCAGTGAAAAAGGGTGCGCATTTGGGTGTTTGCTGCGGCACGCGATGATTAAATTTGGTTAAACAAGTTAGCGAGAGACAATTGATATGATGTCCGAACCTTATTCATTAGCTCGTCGAACGAAAAGCTGCGCTGGACCCGCCCTCTTATCCTCCCCCAGCGGGCACCACACCGCCAAGGAAAGTACTCAGAGTCAGACAGCATCTTTAAAAGCTAACAGGTCAAAATCCCAAGCAGCAGCCAGTTTTATCCTCTGACGACCTCAAGAAAACCATCGTGCAATTACCAAAGCGCCCCTATTCCTCACTTATTCCCCAAGCATTGACCAGATCCCGCCACGTGCCCCACTTGCAGAATCAAAGCCCAATTTCCCGCCAAATCGACGGCCATCCCGTCGCTACACGTGTTGCCCCACGGTCAACCGCCTCCAGTCTCACGGCGTCGACTCACGCCGTCAACTGACGGCGCCGTTTGCTAACGCCTCGCGCGGATCGTCCCCGCGCCGCTGTCCTGCGGTGTAGCTTACCGCGGCGGGTTACTGCCGAGATCAGGAGCGCCGCAGCTCATCCTGCTCCGTTGAATCAGGATTGTTAAACAACTCCGTAGGGCATAACAGACCGCGAACACTCGAAATGTCACGTCTCGTCTCCAACTATCTCTCGCGCTGTCCGGTATCGAATTTGTCGAGAAAGACTGTTCACACGAAACTTGTGGCGTGCAATGTGCCCCACCGAGGTGGGCCCCATGCCCGATCCCGTCGTCCTCGGGGGACACGTGGCACGTGGACAGCTCGTCGCGACACGGCGGTCCGATTACGGATGGATCACATTAATAAATAGAATACAAAGAAACCATATAAACTTTATAATAAAAGGCATCATTATCCTTATGGCGTTTTTTTTTTTTCTAATTTTTAAATATACTGAACAATCTAAATTAACTGGATAATTTGTTATTTTTTTTGTGGATTAGGTTGTGAGAATTTGCATCCACTGATTGTTCTCTTACATAATTGATGGCGCCATTGCATCAAAGAAGATGAAAGGAACGTGGCATGCATTTGGATTTTTAATATCTGAAAAGGTCGATTTTACACGTTTTGACGCCCCTCGTATAAAACTTTGTTTAGAAAGGAAGAGGAGGGAAAAAAAATACGTGTTTTTTGAAAAATCTTTTTAAACTTTTTTTAAACATGTTTTTACGTTTTTTTTTTTTTTTTTAAGAAATGGTTTTTTTTTTTTTTTTTAAGAAATGGTTTTATATACTATTTTAGATAATTATTAGTATCATTTTATTGATTATTTTTAATATTAGATACACATACTCAGAGGCTTTTATAGTAAACACTTATTTATATGTCAAGATATCTCTAAATTAGTGAAACAGTAAAAAAATATTTAATACTTTTTATTCCTACAAAATATCTTCATTGGATATGTATAAAGTAACAGAGCAATATGCATGTGTAAGAGAACTCGATCATATTGAACACGACTTATTAACTATTCTTTTGTTATATTTTTGATGTATTGTGGCGGATAAAAATCGGATTACCATAGATCGAACCTATCACAAGAGATTTGAGCGCTTCCCGGATGGTACCTGTCAAAGCACACACAGGAAAAAATATCTTTCAAGTTAGAAGCACCGGTGTGATGCTGGCCTAAAGCCCACGGGCATGAGAATCAGTAGTTAGAATAGGTAGGAAACACCAACAAAGGATAATTGGCGGGGTAGTGTGGAGGTATCGCACAGAAGAAAACTGTGGGTGTGGAAGGACCGACAGAAGATTACTGTCAGGGTAGTGGATGGAGATATCGCGCAGAAGACAACTATGGGCGTGTTGATGCACTAGCAGAGGAAAAACTGTCTGGTGCTGTGATACAGTGTGTGTGTTTTGAGAATTAGAGAAGCTATCCCTTTCTCCTAGGAGAATAAGGATATATATAACTGACGTAGATGCTGGAGTGGAGGCGAAATTAGTGGACTAATGTTACTGCATGATCTGCGCGTGTCGGATATGTTGTAATGGTCGTGATCATCGATGCTGGTCGGTTAAAATTGCATATCACTGTTCATAACTGCTCGCACTGATATGGGTGTTACACATTATGAAAGTGGGGAGAAATGAAAGCGATAACGGCGACGGAAATCTCAGCAGACTGCGATTTGAAGCTTCTAATTCGGGGTGGAGACCTCAGATTGTGAAAGGTTCCAGAGTGGTAAGATCCACTCCGGAACGAAGGGTAAACTCCGGGATGGAAAAAAGTGGCGGAGGATTCGGAATAGACTCTGAGAGTTATGGATCACTTAAAGGAAGCACTTGGTAATTAGAACATGCGACGTCATCCTAATGCAGCTCAAATTTTGACTAATACACTTATTTTTACCGTTTTTTAGATATGTTTTCTCCACACGCTCGTACTAAACACTAATATTCCATGTTATGTTTTTCTGACTTTTCCCATTGTGCTTGCAACGATCCTGTTACATAATTTCTGCATAAAGTTGGAATTAAAGAGAAGGATATTCTTCCATTTAAGAAATATTAATCCAAATACTTAAAATTTAGACAGAATATCCATCACAAAATTTTAACATAAAAAATCACTTATCTAGATAAATTAAATTTAGTTTGAAATTACAGGATATGAGCTGCAGCGCATATAAATTTACAGATTTTAGTGGTTGTTTGCTTATCTATCCACTATGTGATAGCAAATTGAATGATTTCTATGAATACGACATTTCTGAAGCACATAAGGACAAATTAACTGTCTTCGTAACACATGATTTTTCATCTAAACCTCTTGAGAATTAAGATAAATAAGTTGAAATCTTCGCAAGTAAAAAAAGCTCCACTATATATAAATTTATATTTATTATATCACATATCTCATATTCTTATTTGCATATTAAATTAAAATAAATATAGTATTCATTAGAGACCAAGACCACATTATATATAGGGGTTTTTATACCTTAGCCGCCAGCTGAGAGAGCTTCTCAGCCGCCGGGACATGACAACATAATAGCCACGCATTTGTAAAAAGAATTGGCTGACAAAAAACAAAAAATCCCGCTCGAATAAGCCATCAGTCACTTCAACAATTGCTTTGACTAAAATACCTTCCCCTATGTAACGGTCCCAGCTCCTAATAGACAAGATTAGTCCTGCAACACATAATTATCCCCAAATCTCCATATTTCTTATCGAGGAAAAATTCGGCAGCAACTCCCTAAAATTTCCGCCTCTTTCCACATACATAGAATAACAGTTTCGGCTCCAAGGCCTACTTATTCCCATAAAAGATTTCGGCCCACACGGCCTACTTATCACAATGTATAAAGATCTTATAAACCCAACATTACATCCTTAAAGAAGTTTTCACAATATGCTTCCAAAATATGTTCTAATGACATGTACATCAAGGGCATCAATCATCAACACATTACTGCCAAACATAATCACAAGTCTTAGTTTCACAAAACATCCCATGCACCACAAGTTTCTAGTCTCAAAATGTTACAAGAAAGGAGTTACATTCGATAGTAGCACCATAACACACCTAGCTAGATAGTGCCGAAATGAACATATATATGCATATAGTAAACAAAAATAATATTTTAAGAAGGGTATGCCGTTTTGCCCATAACTAAACTCTCCATGCTATAGTATGCCCTTTCCTTTATCCAGACCTGAAAGGGGGAAAAAGAAAAAGGAATGAGCTCAACGGCTCAGTGAGTAAATTACATAAGCACTAGAAGAATGATAACATGGATATTCTATCACAACATACCTTGCGGGGCCTGAGGAGGTCTTACATGAACGTAGAGACCCTTATCCCTACCAGGTGACCCTCTCCTACATACCCCAATATCCTTACACAATTTAATAGTTACAAGTCACAAATACTAGACTTTCTTTTAATTACTGAAAGGTTCTTTCCGAGTATATACGAGAGCAAGATCGTCAATTCATTTCCTACATGGATATCTCTACGCACACGCTCTTATCTTGCCCAAGCCCTTACTAATTAATATCACATTCAGACACCTTCAGATAATACACTATCTCATTATTTACTAAGGCACATACATATATCACCCTAATCATAGGGTGCAAATTTCCCCCGTCTTCCCCCACCTACCGGCTCCCGCCCAGCCCCTTCCTCCTTGTAAAAGCAACCAAAGATCATATATAGCATATGGATAAACATACATATTTATATAAATGCAAGTGTATATGTATAGTTCACATGACCACCGTCTTCCCCCTTCTACCAGCTCCCGCCCGGTGATGTGGGAAAGATAGTGTGAAGTATTTGCACAGATATTATGTAAAAGAGGGAAGGTTTAGAGTCAACCTTAGTGCTTGATCACTCCACAAATGTATTTCAAATGATTAATGTATCCTTTCCAATCTTCGTTATAGCATGGGTTATACCGAGTCGATTCTCAGGGAGAGCTTGCGACGGAAGCGTTACGGTTCGTAGTGAAGAAAGAAAACGAAGATTCTTCTTTGTCTTAAAAGAATGAATAAAACATGGAAAAAGAAATGAAAGAATCGGTGGATATGTTCATGATGGAAAATGAAAAGAAATCAAAACAAGATTGGCTTTTGGATTAACACTAAAAAGAAAAGAAAACTTGTAAAATATTTGAAGATGGAGAAAATCATGACTAGCTAACCTTACTACCTTGCTAAAAACTTACTAAACTCCGTGATGGTGAATGCGTGCCTCATGTTGATTCATCGGCAAAGATTTGTCTTGCGTGTTGGTCTAATTACTTTCCCACTTGAATGACGGGTGATCACTCTTGAACTTGTCTTGTAGACTCATAGATGTCATAGGCCTACAAGATAGACTTTCATAATGGAATCAAAAGAGCGACACTCAAGGGATGCTAAGGAAAAAGATACAACATTCATTAATTGAAGTAAAGAAGTTGTACAACAAATAGCATATGTTTGGTGATCCATCTCCATGTTCCATCAAGGCACTTGTTCTAAAGACAAGGCTCTAAATGAGGCACACATGAATCATATGGAATTACAACAAGAACTTGCCAAGCAATGAAAGTAACCCATCGGAGAAGAGAAGACCATATAACTTGCAAGATTAAAGATAGCAATCACCCATAAGTTAGTAGTTAGCAAGGTTAGTGGTTAGCTAGTTCATGTTAGAAAAGTTAGCTACTAGCCATAAGAAAAGAAAAGCAAAGCATGAATTAAAAGTGCAAGGAAATTAAAGGTAGAATTAAAGAAAGCAAGTAATACTAGAAAATGCAATAGAGGAAAAAGAGAATGGATTAATCCTTACTTCACAAGTTGTCACCCCTTGGTTTACACAAGCTTTCTCTCTCTTACAATCTCTCTCTTATGCAGAATTTCTAGGGAGGAAGAAGAAGACTTAGAGCACTAAAATCCTAAAGAAAAACCTAAGAAAATACAAAGCTCTATCCTCTAATCTCTCCTCTCTTCTCCTCCACACTCGTGCGTGCAGGCCCTGGTGGTGTATTTATAGCCTCAGAGAGAAGGATCTAGAACCCAGGTTGTTGGAGAGAATCCCGGGCTCCAACAGACTTGTAACTGCCGCAGATCTGCAGCATCTTCTTGGAAAACGCGGCAAAGTCTAGGTTGTTGGGCAACAGCTTTCTGTTGCGAGTTTGTTAGAAGTTTGTTAGCCAAGTGGAGTTTCTGGAAGAGTGAGCTGGCGCGTAGAATTCTCCAGATCCTGGGCTCAAACTTGGGCTCTCTTTTGGGCTTTGATTTAATCTCCTTTAATTCTTGATAATTAAAGAGATTTTGGGCCTTTTCTCATTTCAGATGTGGACCTGCAAAAATAGAGAGAAGAAGATTAAAAATGACATTTTTATTTACAATATGCATGGTATAGATGTGGTAAAATATGTAAAATTGAATATCAATCACACCCCCACACTTATTCTTTTGCTCGTCCCTAGCAAAACAAAGAAAAGAAAAACTATACTACCAATTTTATTACCCACTTTCGTAGGTGACACGATTGCACTGAGCACGTGCAACAAGCCGTTAAACCTCTAGGTTACCCTAGAGGAGGAGTGTTGTCTCCTAAGAGTTTTCAGCGGATTGCACCCACAAAATCCATAAAGAAAGAAGACAAATGTTAGTGTTTTGAAAATTCATTTTGAAAGAGAGACATGTTTTCGAACTATTTTTGCAAAAATATAAGTGATCTAAGGTCATAAGTCCACCTATAATCATTCTTCCTTAAACTTAGTCTCCATGCAGGATCTTGTCTTCAATTAAGGTAAGAATTCAAAATTGAATTGAATACTTTATCTTTCATAAAACCTAGATAGTATGCACATTGTGATAGTGAAGATTTCTGGGATTTCAACTCTAGCCATAAAGCCATTTATTTATATATATTTATATTTCTTTTTTTTTCTTCTTCCCTTAGTTTAGGCTTTCTAGTTCACCCATGTAGCGAGCCTATAACCGATGACTCCCAAACCAGAAGGTCCTAGGGCACCAGATGAGAAAACATCCCTCGGGTTTAAGGACTCGAGTGAAAAAGGCCACAAAACTAAGGGGGATTATTCTTTTAATCACCGTTAGGCGTGAATAACAATGCTTCTTGAGGCACAATTATCCAACTTAATAAGTGATGTTTTATTTATATATTTTTCTTTTTTTTCTTTTTTTTATATAATTTTATGGCCTTTTTGGTCTTTGTTTCCATCCCAAAAATGTGTAAGTGTGAAGTGCATACTATCTAAGGCAAAAAATTCAAGATAAAAATATCTCCCCAATTTTTCTTACTTAGCCTATAATTTCAAACAAGATCTATTATTTCAACTAGGTTTAAGATGTCATAATTAAGGCTTTCTTAATTTCTAAAATCATCTTAATTTTCTTAAAAATAGATCAAAACTTTGTCTCTTATTTCAAAAAGTTTTTTTTTAAAATTTCTAAAAGAAGTGTAAAAGAAAGAAAATAAAAAACTCTATGTTGTAAACCCTCCCCCACTCTTATCTCATGCATTGTCCTCAATGCCTCATGATATATGTATGCATGAAACAAAAAGAGAGGGAAGGAAAATTACCTTAAGGTGGTGGTTCCGGTGGTGGTCTGATTGGTCCACGAAACGTGGCCCAATCAACTTTGCTTTGGGTTTTGAGGAACCCACCAGAAATATCGTGAATATAACCCACAAAAAAGATAAATCCATGAAGGATCTTTATTAAGTATTTAACCCCATCTAAATTCCATATTCCATAACTAATTTCGGAGTCAAATTTGTCAACCACCTTGTCCCAGAATGGAGTATGAAATGATAGAACGGTTGACTTGGACTCAGGAAGGACATGAACTAATACCGACTCAGGAAGGTGACTTAAGTCAAGTAAAGGTTCAGGAGTCGAAATGAGTTCAGGAATTGGGTCCAAGTCAAGAAGTTGAAACTCCAGTCCACATGTATTTTCCAACAATGGAATGTGACCTAATATGGGTGATATCTCTTTACTTCCAATTTAAGGAATTCTAGCTCATCGCCATACGATTCTTCAAAACTAAGGTCAACATCCGGAAGTGTACAATCAGTTAACTGACCCCGAGTTGACATGATCTTATCAGCGAATAGGTCTTCAGAAGTAAAGAGATTGTGAGAATCTAGGTCACATATCTCATTGAGTTCAATATCAAAAAATAGAAAACTTGCCAATTTGTCAATAGTATCTTCAGAAGTGTATAATTGGTCAAGTTCAATATGATCCTCAAAGATGGGTGATTCAACTTCATTATGAATTGGGGCAGGATCCAATGTCGACTCCGGGAAAAGATTGAAGTCAGGTAAAGATTCCGGAGTCATTATTGAATCAGGAAGAAGAATTGAATCACTAAGTTGGGGTTCAAGATCATATTCATTGTCAAGTTCTATTTCAGGAAAAGGAAAACTTGCCAAATGTCAATGGGATTTGAAGTTTGGGCAAGTTTAGATGAGCGGGCTGAAATAGAATCTTGATTTCCAAAACTACATGACTCATCGGCTTTAACAGAGTGGCTAGTGACACCAGATCTGGTCAAACGGTGAGAATGTAGAGATTCGACCATCATATCTATGTCACGATTTCTAGCATTTTGAGCATGAGTCATGGCTTCAAGCATCTTTCCATAATTGATGAATTCATTGTTTTGATGAAAAGATGAAGTGTTGTCTTGGAAGTGATAGTGAAATTGTGAGTCCATCAGATTTTGGGATTTGTGTTTGGACTCACGCATACTCATTTCCAAAATTGATGGTGCTTTATTTTGGACTGGAGGAATTGGGTATGTATCTTGAAAATATTGTGGACTGGGTGGAGAAGGAGGACAAGGTTGTTGGAAATTATGCTCGGGGTAAGTGAATCCCCACTGACTCGGTGAAGAGTTGAAATTATTATGGAAATTATAGTTATTAGATGGGGGGTATGGGTCATATTGATTCGGATAAGACCAATCCGGCACACTAGGTTGGTCAAAGTTATGGTATGCTGGGTTGGTAATATCCGAAAATGAAGTCGGTGTGTAATATGGATTATTATTGGAGTTGGAAAAATTGTTATTATAAGCCATATCACATAATGAAATACAAACAAAAAGAAACAAACAAATAAACAAACAAAAAAAAAGAAAAAAAATTCTAACCTAAGTTAGGGTAGAATTAGGACCTAGACGACTCCTAACTGATTAGACCGTCCACGGGAGGTTTAGTGTAGACTTTGACCACAAACTAATCAGCCAGGAAAGGTCAAGGTTGTTGGGAGGTTTTCCGTCAGAGACGTTCCTTAATTAAATAACCACCAACCTTCGGGCTTTCGGCCCTCAATCCCTTTCCTAGACACTGATTTTACAAGAGTCAATTTTCAACACTTTTCCCCCTTAGGATAATCTCCTAAATGAGTCCGAGATGTCCCTAGGGCCAACGTCTACTTTTTTATTAAATTAGGCTTGGGTTAGTGAGTGCTGGGATAGTGGTTTTTGGGCTAAGGAAAGGGTGATGAAATCCCCCCCTTATCTTATTTATGGGTGATGCCCTTATAATCGATTTTGTGCAAGTGTACGAAATATATAACTAGGATATACTCAAAGCATGAAAATCAAGCAAGAGATGATTCCTAGTCTACATGCAATGCAAAACGTACCTTGCTCCAGCACTCTTCAACAGCAAAAGTAAATGAATTGAAAAGACACGTGCCTAAAATGCAAATGTCTAATCAATTTTTAACTTTGCAACCAATTTTTTTACTGTTGATTATTAGCAGGAGTATGGTGAAGCACACAAGAAATTAAGTATTGAAGCAGCTGTATTTTACAGAGCCAGAGACCCTGCAGAAAAATTGTCAGTAGTCCTCTCCTCCTTGCCGCAAATCTGCGGCAAATGCCGTGGAATTGCGGCAATTCAGAGGGCTTCTGGTTTCTACTTTCAAGAGCAGAAGCCCAGAGCCACTTATATGTCACTGCAATGCAAATTTTCCTGTTTCTTCAACCTGTAACCTGCAACAGAGAAGAAGATTCGTTTAGTTCTTCACTTGAAATCAAAAATCGTTGCTCTCTCCCGGCAACGGCGCCAAAAATTTGATGTGGGAAAGATAGTGTGAAGTATTTGCACAGATATTATGTAAAAGAGGGAAGGTTTAGAGTCAACCTTAGTGCTTGATCACTCCACAAATGTATTTCAAATGATTAATGTATCCTTTCCAACTCCGTTATAGCATGGGCTATACCGAGTCGATTCTCAGGGAGAGCTTGCGATGGAAGCGTTACGGTTCGTAGTGAAGAAAGAAAACGAAGATTCTTCTTTGTCTTAAAAGAATGAATAAAACATGGAAAAAGAAATGAAAGAATCGGTGGATATGTTCATGATGGAAAATGAAAAGAAATCAAAACAAGATTGGCTTTTGGATTAACACTAAAAAGAAAAGAAAACTTGTAAAAGATTTGAAGATGGAGAAAACCATGACTAGCTAACCTTACTACCTTGCTAAAAACTTACTAAACTCCGTGATGGTGAATGCGTGCCTCATGTTGATTCATCGGTAAAGATTTGTCTTGCGTGTTGGTCTAATTACTTTCCCACTTGAATGACGGGTGATCACTCTTGGACTTGTCTTGTAGACTCATAGATGTCATAGGCCTACAAGATAGACTTTCAATAATGGAATCAAAAGAGCGACACTCAAGGGATGCTAAGGAAAAAGATACAACATTCATTAATTGAAGTAAAGAAGTTGTACAACAAATAGCATATGTTTGGTGATCCATCTCCATGTTCCATCAAGGCACTTGTTCTAAAGACAAGGCTCTAAATGAGGCACACATGAATCATATGGAATTACAACAAGAACTTGCCAAGCAATGAAAGTAACCCATCAGAGAAGAGAAGACCATACAACTTGCAAGATTAAAGATAGCAATCACCCATGAGTTAGTAGTTAGCAAGGTTAGTGGTTAGCTAGTTCATGTTAGAAAAGTTAGCTACTAGCCATAAGAAAAGAAAAGCAAAGTATGAATTAAAAGTGCAAGGAAATTAAAGCTAGAATTAAAGAAAGCAAGTAATACTAGAAAATGCAATAGAGGAGAAAAGAGAATGGATTAATCCTTGCTTCACAAGTTGTCACCCCTTGGTTTACACAAGCTTTCTCTCTCTTATAATCTCTCTCTTATGCAGAATTTCTAGGGAGGAAGAAGAAGACCTAGAGCACTAAAATCCTAAAGAAAAACCTAAGAAAATACAAAGCTCTATCCTCTAATCTCTCCTCTCTTCTCCTCCACACTCGTGCGTGCAGGCCCTGGTGGTGTATTTATAGCCTCAGAGAGAAGGATCTAGAACCCAGGTTGTTGGAGAGAATCCCGGGCTCCAACAGACTTGTAACTGCCGTAGATCTGCAGCATCTTCTTGAAAAACGCGGCAAAGTCTAGGTTGTTGGGCAACAGCTTTCTGTTGCGAGTTTGTTAGAAGTTTGTTAGCCAAGTGGAGTTTCTGGAAGAGTGAGCTGGCGCGTAGAATTCTCCAGATCCTGGGCTCAAACTTGGCTCTCTTTTGGGCTTTGATTTAATCTCCTTTAATTCTTGATAATTAAAGAGATTTTGGGCCTTTTCTCATTTCAGATGTGGACCTGCAAAAATAGAGAGAAGAAGATTAAAAATGACATTTTTATTTACAATATGCATGGTATAGATGTGGTAAAATATGCAAAATTGAATATCAATCACCCGACCCCTTCCTCCTTATGTTTATATAAATGCATGCACTAACAGATAATCGCCGTCTTCCCCCCTCCTACCGGCTCCCGCCCGGCCTCTTCCTCCAAGCAATTATGCCAAACATAAACAATCAACATACCATTGTATAAGTCGTACAATCAACACACTCTTGTATAAATCACATCATCAACATACTATTGTATAAGCTACACAATTAGCATACTCTTATATAAGTCACGAAATCAACATACTATAGTATAAGTCACACAATCAACATGCTTTTGTATAAGTCACATATTCAACATACTATCGTGTAAGTATGAATAAGAATTACAACAATAATTCGTATCGATTATGACTCATGTGAACACGTATAAGTCTCATGATGTATAAGGAAACATGCATTTTTCCTTCATAAAGGTTCCACTTTTTCTTTCCCCTTACCCATGATTAGTAATTAAATATCTCGCACACATAGGATGTAGCATAATGGCCATACATATTTATGCCCTATACCAAATTTATGTTAGAAAGGACTTAGGAATTAACCACCCTTAACCATGTACTTCATGTATGTTACTATGGGAATTTACATAGTTCTAATTATTACTAACATATAACATGCAACCCTTATGACACAACCCTCTAAGAAAAAGAGGATGAGCATGACGTTAATCCCATGATTACTAGTCTACCATGTCACTACATTACATTATCCCTCAATATTTTTCTTAATCCATCCTACCTTTCCAACATTAAGCACTTAATTCAAATTCATGACTATAGAGAACATAGTGAGTGTAGTAATCTACTCACTTGATAAATGATCTCCTCTTTAGTGCTCCTTGATCAATTTCTCCACCCAATAATCCTTCAATTCAAAATAGCCCCTGAAATTGGGAGTCTTGGGACCTAATTTTTCAGATCTAGGGCTTGGCTTTTCCTTGAAAATCAGCCCAAGATCCTACCTTTCTCCCCCCTCCGGCCAATAGTGGTTCCCCCCCGAACCCCGGCCTGCTCGCGGCCGGGTGCTGCTGCGCGCGCGGCTGCGCCGCTGCTGCGCGTGGTGGCGCGTGGTCGCGCGCTCCGCCCCCTGGCTCCGGCCGGGGGTGCAAAGGAAGAGAGGGAGAGTTTGAGTGGGAGAAGAAAAGGGTGGATGGATCTAGGGTTTGGGAGAGAAAAATTTACAGAGAAGAGAGAAAACTCTCTCTCAGTTCTGCACGTAAGTATTTGGGGGGGTACTTTTGAATAAAAGCCCCTCTATAATAAGTCATTTGCAAGGTGATACATCCCTCAAGTTGCCACTTGGCCAAAACTTGGATCAAGGTGATCCTAGCCTTAGATCTTCCCCCCACATGCACACCTACCCCCCTCCACTATCTCCAATATTAAAATTGATATACTATGTATTTAGTTAGGTATACATTATTTTGGAATTACTTTAGATATACTCCTATTTGTAAATACCCATGACATACTCCTATTTATACTAGTATCTTATTTATACTAGCATAAGATACCCACATAAAAATTTTACGTATTCCTTTTTATACCGTATTTCCATAATGAAAGTAATTCATTTATATAAAAAAAAAGAACTAATTCTTTGGTATCATTATTATTATTAGTATTTGAGGATCAAGAAGGAGAAAAGAAAATTAAAAATGAATTCCTTTTGACTGATGATTGATATAATTAGGAGATAAAAAGTCGGCTGTTACATTTCTACCCCCCTTAAGGGAGCTTCAGCCCCGAAGCTCAACGTACCTTGGAAAAGCTGTGGGTAGGTTTTTCGCATATTCTACTCTGGTTCCCAGGTAGTTTCTTCGATCTCCTGACTTCTCCATAATACCTTCACCAAAGGGATCGCTTTGTTCCACAATTGTTTCTATTTACGATCTAAAACTTGCACTGGCTCCACCGTATATGATAAATCTTCTTGGAGTTGTGGTGGTGAGTAACTAAGGACATGACTGGGGTCTGGTATGTATTTCCTTAATTGTGACACATGAAATACGTTATGTATCTTCTCAATTTCAGGTGGCAATACTAACCGGTAGGCCAGAGGTCCAATTCTTTCCAATATCTCAAAAGGCCCGATAAAACGGGGGTCTAATTTATTCTGTTTGCCAACCCGTATCACTCCTTTCATTGGTGCTATCTTCTAGAAAACTTTGTCGCCTTCTGCAAACTCCAAGGGTCTTCGGCACCGATTTGCATATGTCTTCTGTCTACTTTGGGCCGCCTTCATCCTCTTCCTTATTATCCGGATTTTCTCTGTTGTTTCTAGCACTATATCAGTTCCGAACAATGTTCGGTCTCCCATCTCCTCCCAACAAATCGGAGATCTACACTTCCTACCGTACAAGGCTTCAAATGGCGGCATCCCAATAGTGGATTGATGACTATTGTTATATGCAAACTCTGCTAATGGTAGGTATTTTTCCCAATTGCCTCCGAAATCCAATACACATGCTCTCAGCATATCTTCTAATATTTGAATAGTTCTTTCTGATTGTCCGTCAGTTTGCGGATGAGCAGCTGTACTTGGATGCAGTTTAGTGCCCAAGCTTGGGATAGACTGATCCACAGTCTTGACTGGAATCGAGGGTCTCGATCAGACACAATTGTCTCAGGTACTCCATGAATCCTGATTATCTCTCGGAGGTAGATTTGGGCTAATCTGTCCATCAAATAGTTTATTCGAATGGGTAGGAAATGGGCGGACTTTGTGAGTCGGTTGACTATCACCCATATGGCATCATATCCTTGAGGGGATCTAGGGAGTCCTGTTACAAAATCCATAGTAATGTTGCTCCACTTCCATTAGGGATTTGCAAAGGCATAAGGAGTCCCGGACGCTTCTTGTGTTCAGCTTTGACTTGTTGGCATATCAGACATCTTGTGAACCTAAGCTCTGATACCACTATGTAACGCCCCGAACCCAAGGATACAGAGACGTTATGGCGACGTACATACGTGAGGTGAAAACACACTCACGCGTACGTTAAGCCTCAGTACAGGACATAGCCTCCATATAGACAAGGGGTCCAACAGGAAAGAAGTACAAGAATACCTGCAGAAAGGGTTAGCGATCATAACAGATATAAAAACAGGGATAAAAGAGATAACAGGAACAAAACACAAAGATACCTATGAAGGATCTCGATGGTGAGTCTCCTCTGTGACTCCAATGGACTATCTGACAATACGATAATGCGGATCTCCAACCTGGGCATGCAAACCCAGGGTCGTCAGAAAGCGACCTAGTGAGTGGTAAAATGAAGGAGGCAATAATATGTACTATAATAATACAAGCACAATAATAATAGATAAGACATGCTGTTGTAATAGTGATACCATTCCTAAGCATATAATAAGCATAAAAGTAGCAGCAGAAGTCTCTAAACATGAAAGATATAAGCATGTTATCTTTTAATACCATTACTACCTAGCCGGTTATCATCAGGTCATGTCTCTAATCGTATCCAGTTTATATAATATAAAATGTTATCTAGTGGTGACGTGATAGAAGTGAACATGCTAGTGGCGACGTGATAGACGTGTACAGGCAGATGGGCCTATGCAGTGTAATCACTATACGGTGTGATGTATATACAGTAGTGATGTCTGCTCTACAGAAAGCATCATATATACAATGCAAAACATGCGTCGTATGCCATGCAACGTATGCCATGCAATGCAGAACATGCGTCATATGCCATCACAGACAGTATAACTGATTGGTAGTGAAAAGTGCATTTTTATCATCATATTTACCATCACATTTTCATATTTATTCATATAATTCTGCACATTTATTAATATTTTGTGATTTATTGTGTGCAGACCTCGAAATAATAAAAAGAAAGAATTAAAGCCTAAAAAGAGCCCAAAAGCCTATGTTTGAAGCCCAAGTGCAAATATCAATTATAAAAATGTAAATACACAAGGGCCAAAGTTGCAAATACAAAGAAGAGGGAAGGATAGACTTCTATTCAACCCTAAATGCTTGCAGGATGAAGATAAAGATACAAGAAGCTTCATTTTATCCCTAATCCTATTCAAAGTTGGATTAAATTGAATACAAAGGAGGAAAGGATTAATCTTCATCTCCTATTCAAGTTCAAATTCAGGAGATAAAGTCCTAAAAGATGAAGGGGATAAAGCTAATCCTAAAGATAAAAGGAGAAGAGTTTAAAGATAAATTCGGATTCAGACTATACATGTTTAGTATTCAGATCATAACTTTTGCTACAGATATGCAAATCCGATGATTCAAAATGCTCCAGAAAGAAGACTTGAAGACCTACAACTCTTATGTTGATCAAATTTTCCAATTCAGTCCGTAGATAAGATAATTTCGGCAATCAACATGATAATAAGTTGCAGGACAGATTTGATTTGAACTTCTATGGATAAGTGCCACAAGTCTGGAGATAAGATTTTTTGGGAAAGTTGTACCAGGACTCTACATCTTCCAACTCCTATAAATACCCCTGCAGATGCATCACAGAAAATAGAGAGCAAATTCTAGGATTTTTTAGGTTTTCTTTTCTCTTTTGTAATTTTATTTTTCCTTTTTGTAAACTGAGAGTGGAGGAAGCTTTCATGGAGGAAGGAGTTCATGCTTGTACTGAGGTGACATAGGTGTAAGCCAACTTTTCTTCTATTGTTAATGAATCTGCTCGAGGTTTGTCTTTTTTATTCTTATTTTATTTCTTCATGTTTTATTCTTGTTTTCTCTGTTCTTGTTTTCTGTTATTGTTTCTCTCTAATATTTTGTGAACCATGAGATCTGATTGCTTCGAGACTGCCTAGCCAAAGAAGAGCACTTGATGGCCTATGGAGATGAACAATCCTTCTTTAGATTGTCTTTTCTTTTCATAGTGTAGGTAGCGAAGGTGGACGATCCTATACGCCATACTTGCACGCCTTCCAAGACAAGGTAAGTCGTCGCGAACAGATCAAAGTTAAGCAAGGTTGAAGAGGTATGTATGTGTTATAGTTTTCTTTCTAATTTTAGTTTAGATCCACATCTTCCACATGTTTCCAAATTCTTTTCTTCTCACTTCATTGTAAATACCATTGTAAATAATAAAAATAAATAAAAAGAGATAACTTACTTAAACGCTTCCATCGCTAGTCCCTCTCTGAGGATCACGACCCGCATAACCACTGCTACCGCGGATTAGTTTTGAGCACCTTGCACATCTTGTTCTAAATCTAATATTCTATATTTTGTGTGCAGGTAAAATCTCAATCAAAATATTGGCGCCGTTGCCGGGAGGGACGGTAAGTTTTTCTCTAAAATAAAAAAAAATTATTAACTAATTCTTTTATTCTTTTCTGTTTGCAGGTTTGGAGAACAGAAAAACAGCAGCAGAAGTGGACATATAGCAACTCTGTGCCTCTGCCCTCGAAGGCAGAGTAGCAGAGCCTGTTACTTTACCGCGCAAACGCGGCAATAGCCGCGGATCCGCGGCAGTAGCAGTGAACTACTGATCAATTTTTCTGCAGGTTGCTGAAAATTGTAATATCTGCTTTCTGCTCTGTTAAAATTTGTTCTGTGATAACCCTGCTTACTGCTAATTAATTCAACAGTAAAATATTTGTTGTTAATGATAAAAATTGATTAGACGTTTGCATATTAGGCACGTGTCTTTTCAATTACTTTATTTTACTGTTGAAGAGTGCTGGAGCAAGGTACGTTCGCATTGCATGTAGAATAGGACTCATCTCTTGGTTGATTTTCATGCTTTGAGTGAATCTTATTTACATATCTTGTACACTTGCACAAAAATATCTTAAGGGCATAACCCATTAACAAGATAAGGTGGGGATTTCATCACCCTTCCTTAGCCCAAAAATCATATTCCAAGCACTCACAACCCTAACCCTAACTAAAAATTAGTAGACGTTGGCCCTAGGGACATCTCGGACTCAATTAGGAGATTATCCTAAGGGGAACAGTGCTGGAAGTTGACTCTTGCCAAATCAGTGTCTAGGAAGGGGATTGAGGGCCGAAAGCCCGAAGATTAGTCCTTATTTAATTAAGGAACGTCTTTGACGGAAAACCTCCCACCACTCTTGCCCTGACCTGGCTGATTAACTTGTGGTCAAAGTCTGCACCCTACCTCCCGTGGACAGTCTAACCAGTTAGGAGTCGTCTAGGTCATAGGTCTACCCTAACTTAGGTTAGAATTTTTCTTTTTTGTTTGTTTATTTGTTTGTTTTCTTTTTGTTTGTGTTGGTGTGCTATGGCATATAATAATAATTCCAATTTTAATTCATATTACACACTTAATTATTATTCGGATATTACCAACCCGGCATATCATAACTTTGACCAATCTAGTGTGCCGGAATGGTCTTATCCGAATGAATATAGCCCACACCCTCCATCTTATGACTATAATTTCCATAATAATTTCAACTCTTCACAGAGTTCATGGGGTTTCGAGTCCCCCGAGTCTAATTTTCAACCAAATTGTCCTTCATATCCATCTAGTCCACATTCTTTCAATGATTCATACTTAGATCCCCCCATTCAGAATAGATTACCATCTATCGGGAAATGATAAGTATGCATGAGTCCAAGCAAAAATTACCATCAATCGCAGACATGATAATGCGTGAGTCCACCAACTCACAACTTCATCACGATTACACTTCATCTTTTCAAGTCCAATCACAGCATGATGCACCTATCGACTATGAAAGGATGCTTGCAGCCATGACTCAGGCTAGATTAGCCCGTGATCGTGACATAGATCTGATGGTTCAATCCTTACGTTCTCACCGTTCGGCCATTTCTGCTTTTGCTGACCACTCTCTTAGAGCCGACGAACCAAGTTGCTTTGGACAACAAGATTCTAATTCAGTGCCATCATGTGAACTTGCCGAAACTTCAAATGTTGATAACTTGCAAGTTTCTCATTTCCTGAAATAGAACTTGAGCGTGAATATGATCATGATCTTCCACTCGATGATTCAATTTTATTTCCTGATTCAATAATGACTCCAGTGTCTCAACTTGATTTCACTTTTCCTGAGTCAACATTGGATCCTGTTCCAATTCATCATGAAATTGAATCACCCATTTTAGATGATCATATCGAACTTGACCAATTTTACAATCTTGAAAATCCTATGGATAAATTGGCAAGTTCTTTTTATTACATTGAACCCAATGAGATATGTGACATAGATTCTCAAATCTGTGATCAAGTTCAAATTCCCGAATCAATATTGACTCCTGTTTTGTTACCGACTTAGGTAATCTTTTAGAGTCAGTTTTGATTCCCACACCTATCATTGCTGAACTTGAATCACCAACATTGAGTCACATTCCATTGTGAGAAGATGATTGTGAACTTGAGCTTAAACTTATTGATTTGGACCCACTTCCTGAACTTAGCCCGACTCCTGAGCCCTTATTTGATTTGAGCTTCTTCCCTGAGTCGGTATTTGTTCCCGCACCTATAATGTCCAAGTCAATAATTCCATCTTTCCATACTCCATTTTGGGACAAGGAGGTTGACACAATTAACTCTGAAATTTATTATGAAATTGGAAATTTGATGGGGTGGAAATTCTAAAAAAATGATTATACATATATTTTAGTGGGTTATGTAAGGAAATTTCTGGTGGGTTCCACCAACTATTATATTATCTTGATTGGGTAGTAACGCTTGGCCCAATTAGACCACCTCCGGAACCACCACCTTAAGGTAACTTCTGCCTTCCCTTGTTCTTTTTCATGCATATATGCATTCATTCATACATTGAGGACAATGCATGAGATAAGTGTGGGGGTGGGCTTTACTAACATACTAACATAGTTAGAAACTAACAAAAAGTTGCTAATAACAAAAAAAATAAAAAATAAAAAAAATGTTATAAAAAGGACAATATTTTGACTTATTTTTTGAAAGAAATCTAAGTTAGTTTTAAGGATTAGGAAAATCATGATTAGGATGTCTAAAAACTTGGTCAAAATAAATAAAATGTTTAAATTTTAGGTATAGGAGGAGAAATTGAATAAATAATTAGTCTTGATTTTTACCTTAATGAAATGTGCATACCTAATGCATATCTAGGATTCTAAGACAAAGAACCTTGTGCCTCATATAAAAAAAAATATTATTATAAAAAAAATCACCAATTAAGCTGGATACATGTGCCTCAAGAAGCATAAGTATTCATGCCTAAAAGTGAGTAAAATTTTTTTTTTTTTAATAAAACCTTAGTTTTGTGGCCTAGTTCACTCGAATTTGAGTCCGCGGGGTGTTTTCTCACCTGGTGCCCTAGAGCCGACCGGTTTGGGAGTCATCGACTTTAAGTTCGCTACATGGGTGGATTAGAAAGCCTAAACTAAGAAAAATTACTTATATGTAATAACACATCTAATAATCAATTAGTTAGGTATTAGGGCCTCAAGAAGCCTTGATACTTACACGAAAGAAAGTTAGATGAGTTATACATATCAAAAAAAAAAGAATATATATATATATAAATAAATAATAAAGAGGCATGAGAGTCCAAGTCAAGAAATTCCTAGTAAAAACATAAGGATGCATATGATTTTGGTAACGAAAAAGACTATATTAGAAATTCAATTTTAATTCTTACCTAAAATGGAAAACAGTTAACTTTATAAAGACTAAGTTTGAAGAATGAATAAAAATGATGATCCTAAAAACTTATAGACTACTTAGTCTTTTCAAATATAATTCAAATATTTACCTTTTTATGGATTTTGTGGGTGCAATCCGCTGAAAACCCTCACGAGACAACACTCGTCCTCTAGGGTAACCTAGGGGTTTAACGGCTTGTTGCACATACTAAGTGCAACCGTGATTCCTACGAAAGTGAGTTAGTTAGATTAGTTTTTTTTTTTCTTTTTGATTTTTACTCGAGGACGAGCAAAAAGATAAGTGTGGGGGTGTGATTGGTAGTGAAAAGTGCATTTTTATCATCATATTTATCATCATATTTTCATATTTATTCATATAATTCTGCACATTTATTAATATTTTGTGATTTATTGTGTGCAGGCCTCGAAATAATAAAAAGAAAGAATTAAAGCCTAAAAAGAGCCCAAAAGCCCATGTTTGAAGCCCAAGTGCAAAAGTGCAAATATCAATTGTAAAAAATGCAAATACACAAGGGCCAAAGTTGCAAATACAAAGAAGAGGGAAGGATAGACTTCTATTCAACCCTAAATGCTTGCAGGATGAAGATAAAGATACAAGAAGCTTCATTTTATCCCTAATCCTATTCAAAGTTGGATTAAATTGAATACAAAGGAGGAAAGGATTAATCTTCATCTCCTATTCAAGTTTAAATTTAAGAGATAAAGTCCTAAAAGATGAAGGGGATAAAGCTAATCCTAAAGATAAAAGGAGAAGAGTTTAAAGATAAATTCGGATTCAGACTGTACATGTTTAGTATTCAGATCATAACTTTTGCTACAGATATGCAAATCTGATGATTCAAAATGCTCCAGAAAGAAGACTTGAAGACCTACAACTCTTATGTTGATCAAATTTTCCAATTCAGTCCGTAGATAAGCTAATTTCGGCAATCAACATGATAATAAGTTGCAGGACAGATTTGATTTGAACTTCTATGGATAATAAGCTATTTGATTTTCTCTTTTGTAATTTTTATTTTTCCTTTTTGTAAACTGAGAGTGGAGGAAGCTTTCATGGAGGAAGGAGTTCATGCTTGTACTGAGGTGACATAGGTGTAAGCCAACTTTTCTTCTATTGTTAATGAAATCTGCTCGAGGTTTGTCTTTTTTATTCTTATTTTATTTCTTCATGTTTTATTCTTGTTTTCTCTGTTCTTGTTTTCTGTTATTGTTTCTCTCTAATATTTTGTGAACCATGAGATCTGATTGCTTCGAGACTGCCTAGCCAAAGAAGAGCACTTGATGGCCTATGGAGATGAACAATCCTTCTTTAGATTGTCTTTTCTTTTCATAGTGTAGGTAGCGAAGGTGGACGATCCTATACGCCATACTTGCACGCCTTCCAAGACAAGGTAAGTCGTCGCGAACAGATCAAAGTTAAGCAAGGTTGAAGAGGTATGTATGT
This sequence comes from Agave tequilana, assembly GCA_038442645.1. Lineage (NCBI taxonomy): Eukaryota > Viridiplantae > Streptophyta > Magnoliopsida > Asparagales > Asparagaceae > Agave > Agave tequilana. Next base: position 57,464 of record JAVJIF010021977.1, on the reverse strand, counting down.
GTTATAGTTTTCTTTCTAATTTTAGTTTAGATCCACATCTTCCACATGTTTCCAAATTCTTTTCTTCTCACTTCATTGTAAATACCATTGTAAATAATAAAAATAAATAAAAAGAGATAACTTACTTAAACGCTTCCATCGCTAGTCCCTCCCTGAGGATCACGACCCGCATAGCCACTGCTACCGCAGATTAGAATTGAGCACCTTGCACATCTTGTTCTAAATCTAATATTCTATATTTTGTGTGCAGGTAAAATCTCAATCAATAACATATGCTAGGTAATGTAACAAGTATACAGGTAACATGATATCGGATACAGTAGCATGAACAATAACAAGATAGCATACATGTACCAGGCATGTTATGTGATTTATACAATAGTAGCAATCAGTACCACCTGATATTTTAATCAATCTCTTACAGTGTCCCATACCACTGGCAGTTCATACTGGAGCCCGCACTCCAGTCGAACCCATCCGGACATGGCCTACGGGTACCATTATCCAAACGAGAGAGTGACCAAATAAGAAGTGTTCCCGACGTCACTATTGTGTATACTATTTTATTATGTTAATTGAAAACCCATGATCGAGGAGTTCTTATCGGGTAAGTGTATCCCGTGCATACCCGGGATCACGGCCTTTATCAAACCCCTGGCTGCTAAGACCAAAGCCCTCCGCTAAGAGGGGAACAATAATCAAGTAACAAGAGCTCATGGAGCAATTGGTAGGTAGCACTACCATCCCCTGCAGTGGGAGAACAATATGGATCCAGTACATCACCCGATAAGATCTAATCAACCGTCAAGTCTCCCCCATACCCAAGTTAACTTTATGATCTAATACGTCAAGTATACAATGTAACAAGAATAACTACTGTACATGATACGGGTAACATGATAACTGGACCAGAGCTCTGTTGATAGCATGGAACAATATAACGAGAAACGGGAACAATATAACAGGAACAATATAACGGGAAATGGGAACAATTTAATACGGGAACAATATAACGAGAACAATAGCTGTGAGATTCCACACATCGCATATCAACAGCTCTTATGTCCAGTATCGGGAATATCCGTATCAGTAACAGGAAACAATCATATAACATGACTACGGTACCATGGAACAATCATATAACATGAATACGGTAACATGAAACAATAATACATGTAATATGGACAGTGATGACGAGAAGATAGCAACAATACATGCATGTACACTCCTACAGTGAGCAGTAACAGTGATGTGTGAACATGAGATAACTGTGTGTGGAGCATCCCTGTAATGAGGATAATAAGAATATGCAATGCGGTACTCCGTCCAGTGGTCTATCCGTGTACCAATGAACATCTATGTGTAACAATAATCCGTGTAACACATTGATGTATCACTAACATGTCATAACAGTGGTCAGCGTATCATAGCATGTCCAGTGAACTTCCAGTATCCGTGTTATGATGATATCATTACATAAAATCACGGTGTCCCATATTCCTATATAGTGATATTGTACCGAGTACCGTGGATCAGTATACTTGTGACGATAGTTATCTAACTGTGAGATACTACATGAAGTAATAGCGTCCACTAATATGGTGAACTAGTGGCCCGTGGGTCAGTGACGGTACAGGCATGATATCTGTGTCCGAGTTGTTTATGTCTGTATGTCTTGTTACCATTATTACCTCATATTAAATCAGAAAATACCTAACAATCTTCTAAATTAGGTCGATTAAAATGACTGTCCAATCATGACCAGTGAATAATGAATAGTTACTGTCTTTTATCCATAATCACGATATATCAAGCAATGTCACTAAATATAGTAAAATATAATTTATAAAAGGAAAACACTCACAAACTAGTCATGAAAAGGTAGCTCTCTTTCCCACGATCGCAACGGATCTAGAATCGTCCAAATCGGAGTCCGGGTGCTCCCGATATCGCCCGAATACTAAATCATACAAAAAGGGTTAATTATGTAAATAAAATATAAAATGCAAATACTGAAATGTACAGGGGGTTTTTTGCAAATATACCTTTATTGGGTTTCGGATGCGGGTTTGGCTCATAACGGGTCGGGTTCAGATCCACAACCCAAACCCATTAACTTAAGTAAATGGGTTATAGGGTTAACGGGTCGGATTGGAGGTTAATTGGGTTGCAACCCAATAGGAGTAATGGGTTCAGGTTAGACCCGAACCCGCACTAATCAATAGGCAGCGGCAGCGGCAGCCTGCTGCTGCCGCGCCCCCAAGCGGGCCGGCCGGCCAGCTCCGCTGGCCGGCGGCGCGGCGGCAAGTCAAGCCGCGCGCCAGGGAGAGAGAGATAGAGAGAGAAGGGAGAGAAAAGGAAGAGGGCGGCGCCTGGAGGCGGCCAGCCGCACCTCACCGCCTCGCCTCGCCCGCGGCGGCTCGCCCCGCCGGCGGCGGCTCCCAGAGAACACGAGAGAGGGGAAGAGAAATAGATGGAGAGAGAGAGAAAACGAAAGAAAAAGAAAGGAAAGAAAAAGGAGGAGAAGAAAAGCAACAGCAGCAGGAGGAGGAGAAGAAGAGGAGAGGGGGCGGCCGCCGGTTGGGGTCGCCGGCCACCGGCGGCGCGCCGGCCGTGGTGGCCCCACCGAGCACGCAGAGAGAGAGAGAGAGAGAGAGAGAGAGAAAGAGAGTGAGGAGAGAGAGGGAGGGGAAAGGATTTTATAGAAGGGAGAGAGGCGGTGGGAGAGTCAAATGCGGTGGAGGAATCGTCCAGAGAAAGGAAGAAGGGAAAGAAAAAGAAAAGAAAAGAAAAGGATTTTAAATTATTAAAATAATATTATTTAATTCGGCCCAAAATTCGACTAGCTCCGAACGGTGCCCAAAAATTACAGAAAATAGAGAATATTATGCTAAGACGTAATATGAAAACGATTTGAAGAAATTCTATCCGGTTTACAAATTAAAAATCCCGGAAGATGTCACCGGTACAAGGCGACACCGGTTTGGCCCAATTTTTGATAAATTCAGAAAAATCTCCAAAAATACTCAAAGGTAGAAAATATGATTTTAAGACATACGGTGAAAGCCGATTCTCAAAATTCTACTCCCTTTGTGAATTAAAAATCGTAAAGCCGATTATCGGTATCGGTCGATACCGACTACGGAGATTTTCCAAAATAATCCAGAAAAATTCTAGAAAATCTTGAAAAATCTAAAATATTAGAAAATAATTTTTGAAACTGAAATTAGCTCAATCGGACTTCCACGGAGGTCAAATCAATTTTGTACGTCGTATCGCGTACAGATACTGTGATACGTACATCAGGGAGCAGGGGGGTTACATTTCTCCCCACCTTACTAAAATTGCGTCCTCGCAATTTCCAATCAGGTGTGAGATCAATATTTTTAACCCCAAAGCCGAAATGTTACGGGTCCACGACACTTCCGCTGCGCACTCTGCTATCTATAAGCAACTCGGGATGGAGAAGTATGGTAGTAAACGCATAACTAACGGATTGGAAACAAGAAGATGAAAAGAAAGCAAGAAGAAAATCAGATATTCTGGTGGACAACTGTCAGTACGGAATACACAAAAGTCGAAGAATGAATTGTCAATAACATGGTATTATTGCACTCGTTGCTGGAATCCCCAAATTCAGATACAGATCAGTAAATCTGAACCTAATTGTACTGTTGGTAAGAGCCCAAGTAGTGACCTAGGTGGTTACCCACACCAGGTGTGAACCTAAGCTCTGATACCACTATGTAACGCCCCGAACCCAAGGATACGGAGACGTTATGGCGACGTACATACGTGAGGTGAAAACACACTCACGCGTACGTTAAGCCTCAGTACAGGACATAGCCTCCATATAGACAAGGGGTCCAACAGGAAAGAAGTACAAGAATACCTGCAGAAAGGGGTTAGCGATCACAACAGATATAAAAACAGGGATAAAAGAGATAACAGGAACAAAGCACAAAGATACCTATGAAGGATCTCGATGGTGAGTCTCCTCTGTGACTCCAATGGACTATCTGACAATACGATAACGCGGATCTCCAACCTGGGCATGCAAACCCAGGGTCGTCAGAAAGCGACCTAGTAAGTGGTAAAATGAAGGAGGCAATAATATATACTATAATAATACAAGCACAATAATAATAGATAAGACATGTTGTTGTAATAGTGATACCATATCCTAAGCATATAATAAGCATATAAGTAGCAGCAGAAGTCTCTAAACATGAAAGATATAAGCATGTTATCTTTTAATACCATCACTACTTAGCCGGTTATCATCAGGTCATGTCTCTAATTGTATCCAATTTATATAATATAAAATGTTATCTAGTGGTGACGTGATAGAAGTGAACATGGTAGTGGCGACGTGATAGACGTGTACAGGCAGATGGGCCTATGCAGTGTACATCACTATACGGTGTGGTGTATATACAGTAATGATGTCTGCTCTATATAAAGCATCATTTATGCAATGCAGAACATGCGTCGTATGCCATGCAATGCAGAACATGCGTCATATGCCATCACAGACAGTATAACATATGCCAGGTAAAGTAACAAGTATACAGGTAACATGATATCGGATATAGTAGCATGAACAATAACAAGATAGCATACATGTACCAGGCATGTCATGTGATTTATACAATAGTAGCAATCAGTACCACCTGATATTTTAATCAATCTCTTCCAGTATCCCATACCACTGGCAGTTCATACTGGAGCCCGCACTCCAGTCGAACCCATCCGGACATGGCCTATGGGTACCATTATCCAAACAAGAGAGTGAACAAATAACAAGTGTTCCCGACGTCACTATTATGTATACTGTTTTATTATGTTAATTGGAAACCATGGTCGAGGAGTTCTTATCGGGTAAGTGTATCCCGTGCATACCCCCGGATCACGACCTTTATTAAACCCCTGGCTGTTAAGACCAGAGCCCTCCGCTAAGAGGGGAACAATAATCAAGTAACAAGAGCTCATGGAGCAATTGGTAGGTAGCTGTAACGCCCCGATCCTGCGGGTACGGAGACGTTACTGCGACGTATATACGCATGTCAGAAATACCCTCACGTATATATGCTAAGCATCAGTACAGGCAAGAATCAGAGTACGGAAGCACGTGGTGCAATATACATTCCAACATATGAGTACAATTATAAAATTATCACCAGATGTGACAAATATTGCAATAATATTACATCACCGATAGGCGCAAATGCGAGAATACAAAGAGATGTACATGTATGAACAGTACCAAAGGGAGGCTCCGAGTCACAACAGGAAAACTCTGGAGCCGAACAGGGGGCCTGGAAGGATAGGGCTCTGAACGGTCTGCTGGAGATCCACGCTACCGCTGCGCCACTCTGATCAGCAACCGGGGGAATCCACACGCTCCAAGCTCCATGACCTGGACATGAGGATCCAGGGGAGTCAGATAGAACTCCCCAGGCGAGTGGTGATACGAATGCCAAGTGGCGAGCAAAGATAAGCACATGTGTAACGATAAAACCGAATCATAATCATGCATTGAAAACCGTGTCGTGAGCATAGGCATGCAGGAGCAAGTAGATATAGAACAAGTGATATCAAACAGGAAGTACTCATGGTATGATAAGATAAGAATAGGAGACTGGTGGAATAGAATACGGGTGGTGAAACCGGGTGTAAGCCAGTATAGTATAATAATCATAAAATCGGAAATCCGAAGTAAAACCCGATACAACCAATCATGACAAAGCATACCACAGGTCCATAACTGGCATCTTTTATTATTATTATTACTCGTCCTACCCAGATGTCTAGAAATGTGAACTAGCGTCCCAGCACACATATATCCACATCTGAGTAAAGTAAGGTTGTTATTGGAAACCAACGGGGGTATCAACGAACAATGTTTACAGTGGGTCCCGTACATACCCGGGACCACGGCCCAGGATTGTTCCGTTGCTTGGTGGACGGAACCTGCCGCAAGGCGATCAGGAGGGTCTTATAGGATGCCCTTATCAAGATAGTACCAAGAAGGAGGGAGCCAGCAGTCCCCTCGGTCGCCTGGAGGCCCACAGGTCAGACCGGAAGTTTTAGTTGCACAACATGCCTAGTACCACTGTAAACACGAACATATATTGATAGCCGCAAGTTTCCCCCGACCCGATGTAAGTTGTTCCTTTTTATGATTTATTATGTAATTATCAATTTACGGGAATAGCAGGTGCAAGACATGATCAGGAGTTCAGGAGTACATGAGTACTGCAGATTCAGGTCACTGTACATATAATACAGGATAACAAGTAAAAGATTCAAGTCACTGCATGTAATGTAGGATAACAAGTATAGTATTCCCGTAAATGTGATAATCACAGGTCAAGTATTAATATGTCAAGAGGCAAGTATATCATGCCGGGTGTCAAGTGATAGCATGACAGGAGGATGATATTTGGCAGGTGACCAATCATGTCAAGAGATTGATATTAGTCCGGTGGCAAGTCATGCCATAACAAGAGGTCTTGCCAAGTAGTAGCTTGTTTGGTGTCAGGTGATAACACCTCAGTTGTCAGGTGATACAAACAGGTGTTAAATAGTAGCATGTAGTTGACAGGTATGAAGTAATGGCATGTCAAGTGTTAACATATCAGGTAAGTACATGGCATGTGATAAAGTAGTAGCTGAGCACAACCAAGCGGAGCTGAGCAAGCTGGAGGCACAGACAGCAAACAGTATTTAACACTGGAGCGTCTGGCAAGGTTATTGGGACAACTCGGCTTAAGGTGCGAGTAGAAAATCCGACAGCCTCTCGCCTAGACAAATCTAGTGGTAAAGTGCTGAGTGCTGATCATGATAACCAGGCGGAGCTGAAGAACCTGACGGTCCCAATCACTTCCCTTTCGAGATAGTGAGTGACCGGAGGCTGAAGGACGGAGAGACCTGACGATCCCAATCACTTCCCTTTCGAGATAGTGAGAGACCGGAGGCTGAAGGGTCCGGAGGTCAAGTACGCTCGGGGTTTAAGCGCACTCTCGGTGGCTACTAGCCATCCCAGGAGTGGGCAGAAACCCAGAGTCCAACGACCACGAAGGGTCGGCCACGCATGGTATAAAGCAGTAAAATACAACACAGGCATGGTATATGTACAAGAATTAAACTACCCTAATACAAGCATTCGTCACAAAGCAATACATGTCCAGTCATTGGCACTCGGCCATACACAAATACAGGGACTCAGCCCAATACAAAATACATTTAAACATGGAATAAAATACATGTCGACCCGATAAAGCGGGAAAACCCAAATGGAGGCGAGAGCGAGGACACTCGCCTAAATCACCGGAATGCCGAAAAATCCGAAATCCATGGAACTCGCGCACGCGCCATAAAATATAATAATATATAACTATTAGAGAGAGAAAGTGAAGAGGAGAGAGAAAGAGTTAGAGAGAGAAAGAGGTAGAAACCTAGAGAGAGAAACCTGGAGATAGAAGTATATGGAAGGAGAGAGTGCACAGGGAGACGCGGGTTTTGAGAGTGAGACGTGGGGGTCGCAGACGCGGGAGTTGCGTCGCGAAGATGCCACAAACGCGGGGTTCGAGACCCGCGTTCAAGTCAGGACACGAGGAGAACGCGGACGCGGACGTGGGTTCCGCGTCACGTTAGCACAGGAAGAACACAGACGCGGGCATTAGCTCCGCGTCGTGTTGACACTGGAAGGACACAGACGTGGGCATGACTTCGCGTTGCGTCGATACAAGAACGCGTGGGCCGCGTTAGACAGATGTCAAGAACGCAAAGATTCGCGTTAAGGAATTGCGTGGACGCGGGGGTGAGATCTGCATCAGCAATTTACAGAGAGGAGGAGGGAGATCTAGAGAGAGATTAGGGAGAGAGGAAGGAAAAGGTGATTTTGTTGGTGGTGGTGTTATTTGGTGAAGAAGATGGATTTTGATGGAGTAATAAAAAGAAAATGAAGGAGGTGATGTTGTGATGGTGAAAGTGATGGTGGAAGTGAAGATGGTGGTGGAAAATAGTAGAAGTGATGGTGATGAAAACGGTTAAGAAAAGATGGTGGTGGTGACGTTAGTGTTGTCGTTTGCAATTGTCACCGGAATGATTACCGGAATAATCGTGAACGATTACCGGAATAATCATCGGAGATGTTGCCGACGAAGAAGAGCTCGGCCCCAATCCAAGGAGGGTGGCCGGCCCTAGAGAAGATGATGGGGTGGTGGTTTTGTGGAGAGGTTTGTTGTGGTGGTAGTTTTGGAGAAGGTAAAGGAGAAGGTGGAGGCCTTGGTGGAGTTTGGGGTTTGTGTTGGTTTACATGGAGATGGAGGAGGAAGAAGATGAAGGTAGGGAGTTTGGAGAAGTTGTGATTGTGGTGGTTGTGATGGAGATGAAGGAGGAGTTGGTGGTGGTTAAGGTTTGGTGAAGAGAAAAATGAAGTGGAATTAAGAAGGAAAAGTTTATATAGGAATTGGAATTGTGAAGGTGGTGTAAAAATGATTAGGGAGGGGGTTTTTTGTAAAATGGAGAGGTGAGGTGGCTCTCTTGGTCGGCCATGGTGATGGGAGAGGTGTTTGAGTGTTTTGGGATATTTTTGGAGAAGATATTTTTGGTAGAGGAGATATTTTTGGTGGGAAGTTGTAGAAAGTAATGGAAGAATGGAGAATTTGGTGGAAGGAAAAGGAAGGAAAGAAAAAGGAAAAAAGAAAAAGAAATTAAAAAAGGAAGATATTCTCTTGGAAGAAAAAGTGAAAATAATTAGAGTAGCGGATTCCCGGGATTCAGTTGCGGATGCGGAAAACTTTCAGAAAAATACCGAAATCGTCCGAAAATCAAGTATCTCGGAACGACCCGCAAAAATTCTCAAAAATCAAGAATATTATTCTAAGAATCATGGTAAAATTCGTTTCAAGAAATTCTTTATAGTTTTTAAATTAAAAATCCTGAAATTGGCCGCTAGTATCGGTCGATACCAAATCTGGCAGAAATCTGATAAATTCTGAAAATTCCCAAAAAAGAATTAAGATAGTAAATATTATTCTAAGCAAATATGGGAAAGCGGTTTCTCAAAGTTTGACTCCATTTGTAAATTAAAAATCTAGGAATCGGTCAGCAGCACTGGTCGACACCGGTTTTGAAGATTTTCATTTTAATTCAGGAAAATTTCAGAAAATCACAAAAAATCTAAAATATTAGAAAATGATGTTTAAAACTAAAATTGGTCAAATCTAAATACTAGAAAGACCAAATCGAGCAATTTACTAGGATCGGGTTCTCGGTTCAGACTAGGGCTGACTCTGAGTCCGTGAATCCGGATCCAAGACAAAACGATCATATAAATAATTCATAATACAAAATAAATACAGGAAGTAAATCAAAAAATACGATCGAAAAATCTGAATACGCAACTAAGTACGTATTCCGGGAGCAGGGTGTTACATTCCATCCACCTTACAAAAAAATTGCGTCCTCGCAATTTCGATAAGGGGTAAAATGAACACAAATGGGACATGAACGGGAATTATACCAATTAAGATATGAAGCACTATAGGTAGGGTTCTCAAGTTGACTAAACAGTAATCAGAATTTAGATCTCTTCTGCACCTCTGGCTGTATAAGTTTTTGAATGGTACCAAATAATACTGATCAGATGTCGTTGCTTTGCAATAGAATTCCTGTTGTACTGCATACTTGATAGCCCTCCGAGAATAAGCCAGAATACTGAAGATAAAGGAAACACTGATAGTCCTGAGCATAATAAAGAAGATCGATAATTGAGAATTCCGAATACCAGGCATCAGTCACTCTGAAAGATATAGCCGAGAATAAGAATATCCGTAGAGAATTCCGACTACTGACTTCTGAAAGATAACCCGATCAGGATCAATCCTGAGAATACCCGAGCTTCATAGAGTTGGCCAAAGAGATCATATAATCGCTTCATTCAGAACCAGCCACTACCCCTCTAGTCTATCCATATCTTAAGTTAGTATAAAGGCTTCGAAAAACCAAAACAGGGGAAAGATGGAAGGGATTAGGAATCAAAGGAAGAATGATCAAGAAAAATAGATAACTCTGCACTTGTAGTTGGAGTGTATAATCAGGACTCATGCATTCCAGTTGCAAATCTCTTTACCATTAATTTGCTATCTGGACGTACTGAGGATGTAGAGCCTAGGCTCTGATACCACCCTGTAACGCCCCGATCCTGCAGGTACGGAGACGTTACTGCGACGTATATACGCAGGTCAGAAATACCCTCATGTATATACGCTAAGCATCAGTACATGCAAGAATCAGAGTACGGAAGCACGTGGTGCATTATACATTCCAACATATGAGTACAATTACAAAGTTATCACCAGATGTGACAAATATTACAATAATATTACATCACCGATAGGCGCAAATGCGAGAATACAAAGAGATGTACATGTATGAACAGTACCAAAGGGAGGCTCCGAGTCACAACAGGAAAACTCTGGAGCCGAACAGGGGGCCTGGAAGGATAGGGCTCTGAACGGTCTGCTGGAGATCCACGCTACCACTGCGCCACTCTGATCAGCAACCGGGGGAATCCACACGCTCCAAGCTCCATGACCTGGACATGAGGATCCAGGGGAGTCAGATAGAACTCCCCAGGCGAGTGGTGATACGAATGGCAAGTGGCGAGCAAAGATAAGCACATGTGTAACGATAAAACCGAATCATAATCATGCATTGAAAACCGTGTCGTGAGCATAGGCATGCAGGAGCAAGTAGATATAGAACAAGTGATATCAAACAGGAAGTACTCATGGTATGATAAGATAAGAATAGGAGACTGGTGGAATAGAATATGGGTGGTGAAACCGGGTGTAAGCCAGTATAGTATAATAATCATAAAACCGGAAATCCGAAGTAAAACCCGATACAACCAATCATGACAAAGCATACCACAGGTCCATAGCTGGCATCTTTTATTATTATTATTACTCGTCCTACCCTGATGTCTAGATATGTGAACTAGCGTCCCAGCACACATATATCCACATCTGAGTAAAGCAAGGTTGTTATTGGAAACCAACGGGGGTATCAACGAACAATGTTTACAGTGGGTCCCGTACATACCCGGGACCACGGCCCAGGATTGTTCCGTTGCTTGGTGGACGGAACCTGCCGCAAGGCGATCGGGAGGGTCTTATAGGATGCCCTTATCAAGATGGTACCAAGAAGGAGGGAGCCAGCACTCCCCTCGGTCGCCTGGAGGCCCACAGGTCAGACCGGAAGTTTTAGTAGCACAACAGCCTAGTACCACTGTAAACACGAACATATATTGATAGCCGCAAGTTTCCCCCGACCCGATGTAAGTTGTTCCTTTTTATGATTTATTATGTAATTATCAATTTACGGTAATAGCAGGTGCAAGACATGATCAGGAGTTCAGGAGTACATGAGTACTGCAGATTCAGGTCACTGTATATATAATACAGGATAACAAGTACAAGATTCAAGTCACTGCATGTAATGCAGGATAACAAGTATAGTATTCCCGTAAATGTGATAATCACAGGTCAAGTATTAATATGTCAAGAGGCAAGTATATCAAGCCGGGTGTCAAGTGATAGCATGACAGGAGGATGATATTTGGCAGGTGACCAATCATGTCAAGAGATTGATATTAGTCCGGTGGCAAGTCATGCCATAACAAGAGGTCTTGCCAAGTAGTAGCATGTTTGGTGTCAGGTGATAACACCTCAATTGTCAGGTGATACAAACAGGTGTTAAATAGTAGCATGTAGTTGACAGGTATGAAGTAATGGCATGTCAAGTGTTAACATATCAGGTAAGTACATGGCATGTGATAAAGTAGTAGCTGAGCACAACCAAGCGGAGCTGAGCAAGTTGGAGGCACAGACAGCAAACAGTATTTAACACTGGAGCGTCTGGCAAGGTTACCGGGACAACTCGGCTTAAGGTGCGAGTAGAAAATCCGGCAGCCTCTCGCCTAGACAAATCTAGTGGTAAAGTGCTGAGTGCTGATCATGATAACCAGGCGGAGCTGAAGAACCTGACGGTCCCAATCACTTCCCTTTCGAGATAGTGAGTGACCGAAGGCTGAAGGACGGAGAGACCTGACGATCCCAATCACTGCCCTATCGAGATAGTGAGAGACCGGAGGCTGAAGGGTCCGGAGATCAAGTACGCTCGGGGTTTAAGCGCACTCTCGGTGGCTACTAGCCATCCCAGGAGTGGGCAGAAACCCAGAGTCCAACGACCACGAAGGGTCGGCCACGCATGGTATAAAGCAGTAAAATACAACACAGGCATGGTATATGTACAAGAATTAAACTACCCTAATACAAGCATTCGTCACAAAGCAATACATGTCCAGTCATTGGCACTTGTGGGTACGGAGACGTTACAGGGACGTATATACGCAGGTCAGAAATACCCTCACGTATATACGCTAAGCATCAGGACAGGCAAGAATCAGAGTACGGAAGCACGTGGTGCATTATACATTCCAACATATGAGTACAATTACAAAGTTATCACCAGATGTGATAAATATTACAATAATATTACATCACCGATAGGCGCAAATGCGAGAATACAAAGAGATGTACATGTATGAACAGTACCAAAGGGAGGCTCCGAGTCACAACAGGAAAACTCTGGAGCCGAACAGGGGGCCTGGAAGGATAGGGCTCTGAACGGTCTGCTGGAGATCCACATTACCGCTGCGCCACTCTGATCAGCAACCGGGGGAATCCACACGCTCCAAGCTCCATGACCTGGACATGAGGACCAGGGGAGTCAGATAGAACTCCCTAGGCGAGTGGTGATACGAATGCAAGTGGCGAGCAAAGATAAGCACATGTGTAACGATAAAACCGAATCATAATCATGCATTGAAAACCGTGTCGTGAGCATAGGCATGCAGGAGCAAGTAGATATAGAACAAGTGATATCAAACAGGAAGTACTCATGGTATGATAAGATAAGAATAGGAGACTGGTGGAATAGAATACGGGTGGTGAAACCGGGTGTAAGCCAGTATAGTATAATAATCATAAAACCGGAAATCCGAAGTAAAACCCGATACAACCAATCATGACAAAGCATACCACAGGTCCATAGCTGGCATCTTTTATTATTATTATTACTCGTCCTACCCTGATGTCTAGATATGTGAACTAGCGTCCCAGCACACATATATCCACATCTGAGTAAAGCAAGGTTGTTATTGGAAACCAACGGGGGTATCAACGAACAATGTTTACAGTGGGTCCCGTACATACCCGGGACCACGGCCCAGGATTGTTCCGTTGCTTGGTGGACGGAACCTGCTGCAAGGCAATCATGAGGGTCTTATAGGATGCCCTTATCAAGATGGTACCAAGAAGGAGGGAGCCAGCACTCCCCTCGGTCGCCTGGAGGCCCACAGGTCAGACTGGAAGTTTTAGTTGCACAACTGCCTAGTACCACTGTAAACACCAACATATATTGATAGCCGCAAGTTTTCCCCGACCCGATATAAGTTGTTCCTTTTTATGATTTATTATGTAATTATCAATTTACGGGAATAGTAGGTGCAAGACATGATCAGGAGTTCAGGAGTACATGAGTACTGCAGATTCAGGTTACTGTATATATAATATAGAATAACAAGTACAAGATTCAAGTCACTGCATGTAATGCTGAATAACAAGTATAGTATTCTCGTAAATGTGATAATCACAGGTCAAGTATTAATATGTCAAGAGGCAAGTATATCATGCCGGGTGTCAAGTGATAGCATGACAGGAGGATGATATTTGGCAGGTGACCAATCATGTGAAGAGATTGATATTAGTCCGGTGGCAAGTCATGCCATAACAAGAGGTCTTGCCAAGTAGTAGCGTGTTTGGTGTCAGGTGATAACACCTCAGTTGTCAGGTGATACAAACAGGTGTTAAATAGTAGCATGTAGTTGACAGGTATGAAGTAATGGCATGTCAAGTGTTAACATATCAGATAAGTACATGGCATGTGATAAAGTAGTAGCTGAGCACAACCAAGCGGAGCTGAGCAAGCTGGAGGCACAGACAGCAAACAGTATTTAACACTGGAGCGTCTGGCAAGGTTACCGGGACAACTCGGCTTAAGGTGCGAGTAGAAAATCCGGCAGCCTCTCGCCTAGACAAATCTAGTGGTAAAGTGCTGAGTGCTGATCATGATAACCAGGCGGAGCTGAAGAACTTGACGGTCCCAATCACTTCCCTTTCGAGATAGTGAGTGACCGGAGGCTGAAGGACGGAGAGACCTGACAATCCCAATCACTTCCCTTTCGAGATAGTGAGAGACTGGAGGCTGAAGGGTCCGGAGGTCAAGTACGCTCGGGGTTTAAGCACACTCTCGGTGGCTACTAGCCATCCCAGGAGTGGGCAGAAACCCAGAGTCCAACGACCACGAAGGGTCGGCCACGCATGGTATAAAGCAGTAAAATACAACACAGGCATGGTATATGTACAAGAATTAAACTACCCTAATACAAGCATTCATCACAAAGCAATACATGTCCAGTCATTGGCACTCGGCCATTAACAAATACAGGGACTCAGCCCAATACAAAATACATTTAAATATGGTATAAAATACATGTCGACCCGATAAAGCGGGGAAACCCAAATGGAGGCGAGAGCGAGGACACTCGCCTAAATCACCGGAATGCCGAAAAGTCCGAAATCCATGGAACTCGCGCACGCGCCATAAAATATAATAATATATAACTATTAGAGAGAGAAAGTGAAGAGGAGAGAGAAAGAGTTAGAGAGAGAAAGAGGCAGAAACCTAGAGAGAAACCTGGAGATAGAAGTATATGGAAGGAGAGAGTGCACAGGGAGACGCGGGTTTTGAGAGTGAGACGCGTGGGTCGCAGACGCGGGAGTCGCGTCGCGAAGATGCCACAAACGCGGGGTTCGAGACCCGCGTTCAAGTCAGGACACGAGGAGAACGCGGACGCGGACGTGGGTTCCGCGTCATGTTAGCACAGGAAGAACACAGACGCGGGCATTAGCTCCGCGTCGTGTTGACACTGGAAGGACACAGACGTGGGCATGACTCCGCGTTGCGTCGATACAAGAACGTGTGGGCCGCGTTAGATAGATGTCAAGAACGCGAAGATTCGCGTTAAGGAATTGCCTGGACGCGGGGGTGAGATCCGCGTCAGCAATTTACAGAGAGGAGGAGGGAGATCTAGAGAGAGAGATTAGGGAGAGGGGAAGGAAAAGGTGATTTTGTTGGTGGTGGTGTTATTTGGTGAAGAAGATGGATTTTGATGGAGTAATAAAAAGAAAGTGAAGGAGGTGATGTTGTGATGGTGAAAGTGATGGTGGAAGTGAAGATGGTGGTGGAAAATAGTAGAAGTGATGGTGATGAAAACGGTTAAGAAAAGATGGTGGTGGTGACGTTAGCGTTGTCGTTTGCAATTGTCACCGGAATGATTACCGGAATAATCGTGAACGATTACCGGAATAATCATCGGAGATGTTGCCGACGAAGAAGAGCTCGGCCCCAATCCAAGGAGGGTGGCCGGCCCTAGAGAAGATGATGGGGTGGTGGTTTTGTGGAGAGGTTTGTTGTGGTGGTAGTTTTGGAGAAGGTAAAGGAGAAGGTGGAGGCTTTGGTGGAGTTTTGGGGTTTGTGTTGGTTTACATAGAGATGGAGGAGGAAGAAGATGAAGGTAGGGAGTTTGGAGAAGTTGTGATTGTGGTGGTTGTGATGGAGATGAAGGAGGAGTTGGTGGTGGTTAAGGTTTTGGTGAAGAGAAAAATGAAGTGGAATGAAGAAGGAAAAGTTTATATAGGAATTGGAATTGTGAAGGTGGTATAAAAATGTTTAGGGAGGGGTTTTTTTGTAAAATGGAGAGGTGAGGTGGCTTTCTTGGCCAGCCATGGTGATGGGAGAGGTGTTTGAGTGTTTTGGGATATTTTTGGAGAAGATATTTTTGGTGGAGGAGATATTTTTGGTGGAAAGTTGTAGAAAGTAATGGAAGAATGGAGAATTTGGTGGAAGGAAAAGGAAGGAAAGAAAAGGAAAAAAGGAAAAGAAATTAAAAGAGGAAGATATTCTCTTGGAAGAAAAGTGAAAATAATTAGAGTAGCGGATTCGGGATTCAGTTGCGGATGCGGAAAACTTTCGGAAAAATACCGAAATCGTCCGAAAATCAAGTATCTCGGAACGACCCGCAAAAATTTTCAAAAATCAATAATATTATTCTAAGAATCATGGTGAAATTAGTTTCAATAAATTCTTTATAGTTTTTAAATTAAAAATCTTAGAATCGGCCGCCAGTATCGGTCGATACCAAATCTGGCAGAAATCTGATAAATTCTGAAAATTCCCAAAAAAAGAATTAAGATAGTAAATATTATTCTAAGCAAATATGGGAAAGCGGTTTCTCAAAGTTTGGCTCCATTTGCAAATTAAAAATCAAGGAATCGGTCAGCGGCACTGGTCGACACCGGTTTTGAAGATTTTCATTTTAATTCAGGAAAATTTCAGAAAATCACAGAAAATCTAAAATATTGGAAAATGATGTTTAAAACTGAAATCGGTCAAATCTAAATACTAGAAAGACCAAATCGACCAATTTACTAGGATCGGGTTCTCGGTTCAGGCTAGGGCTGACTCTGAGTCCGTGAATCCGGATCCAAGACAAAACGATCATATAAATAATTCATAATACAAAATAAATACAGGAAGTAAATCAAAAAATACGATCAAAAAATCTGAATACGCAATTAAGTACGTATTCCGGGAGCGGGGTGTTACAGTAGCACTACCATCCCCTGCAGTGGGAGAATAATATGGATTCAGTACATCACCCGATAAGATCTAATCAACCGTCAAGTCTCCCCCATACCCAAGTTAATTTTATGATCTAATACGTCAAGTACACAATGTAACAAGAACAACTATTGTACATGATACGGGTAACATGATAACTGGACTAGAGCTCTGTTGATAGCATAGAACAATATAACAAGAAACATGAACAATATAACAGGAACAATATAACGGGAAATGGGAACAATATAATACGGGAACAATATAACGGGAACAATAGCTGTGGGATTCCACACATCGCATATCAACAGCTCTTATGTCCAGTATCGGGAATATCCGTATCAGTAACAGGAAACAATCATATAACATGACTACGGTACCATGGAACAATCATATAACATGAATACGGTAACATGAAACAATAATACATGTAATATGGACAGTGATGACGAGAAGATAGCAACAATACATGCATGTACACTCGTACAGTGAACAGTAACAGTGATGTGTGAACATGAGATAAATGTGTGTGGAGCATCCCTGTAATGAGGATAATAAGAATATGCAATGCGGTACTCCGTGCAGTGGTCTATCCGTGTACCAATGAACATCTATGTGTAACAATAATCTGTGTAACACATTGGTGTATCACTAACATGTCATAACAGTGGTCAGCGTATCATAGCATGTCCAGTGAACTTCCAGTATCCGTGTTATGATGATATCATTACATAAAATCACGGTGTCCCATATTCCTATCTAGTGATATTGTACCGAGTACCGTGGATCAGTATACTTGTGACGATAGTTATCTAACTGTGAGATACTACATGAAGTAATAGCGTCCACTAATATGGTGAACTAGTGGCCCGTGGGTCAGTGACGGTACAGGCATGATATCTGTGTCCGAGTTGTTTATGTCTGTATGTCTTGTTACCATTATTACCTCATATTAAATCAGGAAATATCTAACAATCTTCTAAATTAGGTCGATTAAAATGATTGTCCAATCATGACCAGTGAATAATGAATAGTTACCGTCTTTTATCCATAATCATGATTTGTCACAGAAAGCAATCAATTCATATCCCTAAACGATAAAAGATAATTTATAAAATAAAAATACTCACAAACTAGTCATGGGGAGGTAGCTCTCTTTCCCACGATCGTAACGGATCCAGAATCGTCCAAATCGGAGTCCGGGTGCTCCCGATATCGCCCGAATACTAAATCATACAAAAATGGTTAATTATGTAAATAAAATATAAAATGCAAATACTGAAATGTACTGGGGGTTTTCTGCAAATATACCTTTATTGGGTTTCGGATGCGGGTTTGACTCATAACGGGTCGGGTTCAGATCCACAACCCAAACCCATTAACTTAAGTAAATGGGTTATAGGGTTAACGGGTCGGGTTGGAGGTTAATTGGGTTGCAACCCAATTAGGAGTAATGGGTTCGGGTTAGACCCGAACCCGCACTAATCAACAGGCAGCGGCAGTGGCAGCTTGCTGCTGCCGCACCCCCAAGCGGGCGGCCGGCCAGCTCCGCTGGCCGGCTGCGCTGGAGGTCTGCCGGCGGCGACCCCGGCCGCCTGCGGCGCGGCGCCAAGTCAAGCCGCGCGCCTGGGAGAGAGAGGTAGAGAGAGGAGGGAGGGAAAAGGAAGGGGGCGGCGGCTGGCGGCTGGCGACGGCCAGCCGCGCCTCACCGCCTCGCCTCGCCGGCGGCGGCTCCCAGTGAACACGAGAGAGGGGAAGAGAAATAGATGAAGAGAGAGAGAAAACGAAAGAAAAAGAAAGGAAAGAAAAAGGAGGAGCAGAAGAAAAGCAACAGCAGCAGGAGGAGGAGAAGAAGAGGAGAGGGGGCGGCCGCCGGTTGGGGTCGCCGGCCACCGGCGGTGCGCCGGCCGTGGTGGCCCCACCGAGCACGCAGAGAGAGAGAGAGAAAGAGAGTGAGGAGAGAGAGAGGGGAGAGGATTTTATAGGAGGGAGAGAGGCGATGGGAGAGTCAAAGGCGGTGGAGGAATCGTCCAGAGAAAGGAAGAAGGGGAAAGAAAAAGAAAAGAAAAGAAAAGAAAAGGATTTTAAATTATTAAAATAATATTATTTAATTCGGCCCAAAATTCGACTAGCTCCGAACGGTGCCCAAAAATTATAAAAAATAGAGAATATTACGCTAAGACGTAATATGAGAACGGTTTGAAGAAATTCTATCCGGTTTGCAAATTAAAAAATCTCGGAAGATGTCGCCGGTACCAGGCGACACCGGTTTGGCCCAATTTTTGATAAATTCAGAAAAATTCTCAAAAATACCCAAAGATAGAAAATATGATTTTAAGACATACGGTGAAAGCCTATTCTCAAAATTCTACTCCGTTTATGAATTAAAAATCGTAAAGCCGATTATCGGTATCGGTCGACACCGACTACGGAGATTTTCCAAAATAATTCAGAAAAATTCTAGAAAATCTTGAAAAATCTAAAATATTAGAAAATAATTTTTGAAACTGAAATTAGCTCAATTGGACTACCACGGAGGTCAAATCAATTTTGTACGTCGTATCGTGTACAGATACTGTGATACGTACATCAGGGAGCAGGGGGGTTACATCAATCCTCGGCAGTGGATATCGATTCTTGATAGTGACCTTGTTCAGTTCGCGATAGTCTATACACAGCCTCATGCTCCCATCTTTCTTCTTAACAAATAATACGGGAGCACCCCAAGGTGATACGCTCGGCCGAATAAATCCGAGACTTAGTAACTCTTGCAGCTGGTCCTTCAATTCTTTCATTTCTGCGGGCGACATTCTATAGGGTGCCTTGGATATGGGACCTGTCCCTGGTAGAAGATTAATGGAAAAATCTACTTCCCTATCTGGGGGTAAGCCGGGTAGATCCTCCGGAAATACATCAGGGTATTCCCTCACAACTTCTATGTTTTCAATTTTTATCATCTTGTCTTCACCATTAATGGTTGCCAGGAATCCTTGACACCCTTGCCTCAATAATTTAGTGGCCTTCAGGGCTGAAATGATTGGAGTGCAAATTTTATCCTTCACCCCTTCATAAACTCTTTCTGGAGCTCCCTCTAACTTAAAAATTATTCTCTTCTGGTGACAGTCTACATGAGCTCGATATGTTGACAACCAATCCATTTCTAGGATGATGTCAAATTCCATCTCTCCTAACTTAATCAGGTCTGCTTGTGTTTTCATTTCTCCTATAATGATTTCACATCCCTTATAGTATTCGCTAGTGGTCACTCTCGCGCCTACAGGGGTTGACACCACTAGTTGATAATTCATAGGTTCAGATTCCTTGTTAATTATTGTAGCAAATGATGAAGAAATAATTGAGTGGGTAGCACCGGGGTCAAATAATACTCGAAAAATATTTTCAGATACACAGATGGTACCTTCCACCACTGCATTGGATGCTCTAGCCTCCTGCGGAGTTATTGCATTCATTCTTCCTTGAACTCTGGGTTGTTGTACTGATGCTTGAGTTATGCCTGAGCGAGTCCTGTTGACAGGTTGCCGAAAGGCGATAGCTTGTCCTCCTGCTGATGGGGCAATGCCCATGGTCGGTCTTCCTGTTCCCCTACTAGCTCCTGAATATCCGTGTAAGGTTGGGCAGTCTCTCCTCATATGACCCAGTCTGCCACAGGCAAAGCATTGTTTACCGACGGAGCAACTGCCAGTGTGACTTCGGTTACACCTTGGATACCACTGGTTTCCCGCAAAGCTGGAGCGTGGAGAGGACATTAGTAACGCCGAATGGGGCAACCCCCTACTCCTGGGCCATGAGTTCACCCTGGTTCCCTGGGCGGGCATAAAGGAAGATCCGGTACCTCTGTCGGACCTCACGGGATGAGTTCCAAAGCTTGGCGCATTAGTGTACCGGGGGCGCTTTATGTAAGGCAGTTCTCTGGTCCTTACTTCCTGACTTTCCTGCATGTCCCTTTCAATTTCGAGTGCCTTCTCCACAGCTTGGCTATAAATTTGTAGTTGAAAAGGGATCAGTTTACTCCTGATTTCAGGCTTCAAGCCCCTAACAAATCTTTTTGTCCTATCCTCCTCTTCAGACACCAGTTTCTCAGCACATCTAGACAGTTGAGTAAATTTAGCTTCATACTGGCTCACCGTCAATTGATCCTGCTTTAGGTCTTAAAATTCCATTGCAAGCCTGTCCTTCACCACCCCCGGCATGTATTTTTCATTGAACTTTTTAACTAAAAAGTTCCAAGAGATTTCCCTTCGCAAGGTCTTAGCCCCAACTTTAACCATCTCCCACCAACGCTCAGCCTCCCCTTGAAACATAAAGGAGGTGAAAGATACCCGTTGGTTCTTAGTGCATTCCATAACATCAAGTATCTTCTCGATCTGATGGAGCCATTCTTCATCTTGTATCGGATCAACCCCTCCTTTAAAGCTGGTGGATTTAACTTTTAGAATTGCTCAAGGGCTCTACGAGGGTTATTAACATTTGCCAGCTGCACCAGCCAATCCGGTATTCTATCTGGAACTCTCTGATTGGCATTAAATTGTTCACTTATGAACTCATGACTTGCCGGGGGATGGACGCTCCTGATTGCGCTGTGCAATGGGACGTTGCCTTCCGAGTTGGCATCGGGTGGAGGAAAATTTAAGTCCATTTATACCTAAAAGAATAGTCAAACTTAATCAACGGCAACTAAATAACAACAAGTAGAATAGCTCCAAAATAAAATACTAATTTCATTTATCCACAAAATGTTTTCATAACAATATTTACATTGGAATGACTACATTCTTACAAAACATACAAGTGCAGTCATAAGGAGATACATCGTTCACACACATTGCTTGCAAAGCACAGACAAAAACCTTTTTCACCCCAAAAAAAAATACAACTTATATGAGTCAACATTTTCCTCCAAAAATGCCACCCACCTAGATCTCTATCAGGGGGTTATATTAGAACCCGAGAAGCTTTCCTCCCTGTCGTCCCCTACAGAATCATCTCCCTCAAAGTCCTCTTCTTCTTCGAGGTCTTCTTCTTCTGGGTTTACTTCCTCAGGGTCCTCTTCTTCTTCCTCCAGGACAACATCATCCTCACATCCCCAATACTCATGGTCATCGTAAAGATCCATATCTTCTGCCCAGCTGGAGTCCCACCAAATACCTCCAAAAAAAATCCTTCCTTCGGGGTTCATCTCATCGTTGGGCAAGACTCCCAGGTCCACAGTTGTTGGTATATTTCCTATGGCACTCTCAGCCTCACTGATTTCATCCTTATCATCCTGTCCCATGCGAACCTCTGTATCCTTGCTGTCTGGGGGGCCTTTAAAGATAATAGCTGGATCAGTCTCATCTGATTCGAAATCCCAATCCATGTGATCCACCATCCAACTCAAACTTTTCGATCCCGAACCATCGGATGATGATCCTGTCATCTCAGAATCTCCCATCTGTAGAAGTAAGAGATTTACATTAGACGATTTGTCTTCCAATTCTTTCAAAATAATAAGGTGCATGTATATAATAAGACATGTTAGAGAATCATCACTTCTTTAATCATACCTATCTTTCATAAATTTTTCCATTGGGCTCGACTGTCCTTCCAATTGGTTTAACCCCGACTTGTGTGATATTTTGATTGCTCTCCCCTTTTCAGTGTCCCATATCAATGGAATTCCGTACAAAGGGCTCGCACCCTTCGCAGGATCCATTTGAACTAAGGTATGCGGGTACCCAAATTCAAATGTAGAGAACAGTTAAATACCATACATTTCAGGGTCAAATACCCTAAGATTCTACTATCTCCCCAATACCCCTTGTCTAACTTACCCAAGCATACATACAATTTACACATAATTACATAATCAGTCCCGCATGCTACATCTATCTAGGCTAACCTTGCCTAAACCTCGCTCTGATACCAACTGTAACGGTCCCAGCTCCTAATAGACAAGATTAGTCCTGCAACACATAATTATCCCCAAATCTCCATATTTCTTATCCAGGAAAAATTCGGCAGCAACTCTCCTAAAATTTCCGCCTCTTTCCACATACATAGAATAACAGTTTCGGCTCCAAGGCCTACTTATTCCCATAAAAGATTTCGGCCCACACGGCCTACTTATCACAATGTATAAAGATCTTATAAACCCAACATTACATCCTTAAAGTAAGTTTCCACAATATGCTTCCAAAATATGTTCTAATGACATGTACATCAAGGGCATCAATCATCAACACATTACTGCCAAACATAATCACAAGTCTTAGTTTCGCAAAACATCCCATGCACCACAAGTTTCTAGTCTCAAAATGTTACAAGAAAGGAGTTACATTCGATAGTAGCACCATAACACACCTAGCTAGATAGTGCCGAAATGAACATATATATATATATATATGCATATAGTAAACAAAAATAACATTTTAAGAAGGGTATGTCGTTCTGCCCATAACTAAACTCTCCATGCTATAGTATGCCCTTTCCTTTATCCAGACCTGAAATGGGGAAAAAGAAAAAGGAATGAGCTCAACGGCTCAGTGAGTAAATTACATAAGCACTAGAAGAATGATAACATGGATATTCTATCACAACATACCTTGCGGGGCCCGAGGAGGTCTTACATGAACGTAGAGACCCTTACCCCTACCAGGTGACCCTCTCCTACATACCCCCATATCCTTACACAATTTAATAGTTAAAGTCACAAATACTAGACTTTCTTTTAATTACTGAAAGGTTCTTTCCGAGTATATACGAGAGCAAGATCGTCAATTCATTTCCTACATGGATATCTCTACGCACACGCTCTTATCTTGCCCAAGCCCTTACTAATTAATATCACATTCAGACACCTTCAGATAATACACTATCTCATTATTTACTAAGGCACATACATATATCACCCTAATCATAGGGTGCAAATTTCTCCCGTCTTCCCCCACCTACCGGCTCCCGCCCGGCCCCTTCCTCCTTGTAAAAGCAACCAAAGATCATATATAGCATATGGATAAACATACATATTTATATAAATGCAAGTGTATATGTATAGTTCACATGACCACCGTCTTCCCGCCTTCTACCGGCTCCCGCCCGGCCCCTTCCTCCTTATGTTTATATAAAAGCACGCACTAACAGATAATCGCAGTCTTCCCCCTCCTACCGGCTCCCGCCCGGCCCCTTCCTCCAAGCAATTATGTCAAACATAAACAATCAACATACCATTGTATAAGCCGTACAATCAACACACTCTTGTATAAATCACATCATCAACATACTATTGTATAAGCTACACAATTAGTATGCTCTTGTATAAGTCACGAAATCAACATACTATAGTATAAGTCACACAATCAACATGCTTTTGTATAAGTCACATATTCAACATACTATCGTGTAAGTATGAATAAGAATTACCACAATAATTCGTATCGATTATGACTCATGTGAACACGTATAAGTCTCATGATATATAAGAAAACATGCCTTTTTCCTTCATAAAGGTTCCACTTTTTCTTTCCCCTTACCCATGATTAGTAATTAAATATCTCGCATACATAGGATGTAACATAATGACCATACATATTTATGCCCTATACCAAATTTATGTTAGAAAGAACTTAGGAATTAACCACCGTTAACCATGTACTTCATGTATGTTACTATGAAAATTTACATAGTTCTAATTATTACTAACATATAACATGCAACCCTTATGACACAACCCTCTAGGAAAAGAGGATGAGCATGACGTTAATCCCATGATTACTAGTCTACCATGTCACTACATTACATTATCCCTCAATAATTTTCTTAATCCATCCTACCTTTCCTACATTAAGCACTTAATTCAAATTCATGACTATAGAGAACATAATGAGTGTAGTAATCTACTCACTTGATAAATGATCTCCTCTTTAGTGCTCCTTGATCAATTTCTCCACCCAATAATACTTCAATTCAAAATAGCCCCTGAAATTGGGAGTCTTGGGACCTAATTTTTCAGATCTAGGGCTTGGCTTTTCCTTGAAAATCAGCCCAAGATCCTACCTTTCTCCCCCCCTCCGGCCAACAGTGGTTCCCCCCCGAACCCCGGCCTGCTCGCGGCCGGGTGCTGCGCGCGCGCGGCTGCGCGTGGTGGCGCTGGTCGCGCGCTCCGCCCCCTGGCTCCGGCCGGGGTGCAAAGGAAGAGAGGGAGAGTTTGAGTGGGAGAAGAAAAGGGTGGATGGATCTAGGATTTGGGAGAGAAAAATTTACAGAGAAGAGAGAAAACTCTCTCTCAGTTCTGAACGTAAGTATTTGGGGGGGTACTTTTGAATAAAAGCCCCTCTATAATAAGTCATTTGCAAGGTGATACATCCCTCAAGTTGCCACTTGGCCAAAACTTGGATCAAGGTGATCCTAGCCTTAGATCTTCCCCCCACATGCACACCTACCCCCCCTCCACTATCTCCAATATTAAAATTGATATACTATGTATTTAGTTAGGTATACATTATTTTGGAATTACTTTAGATATACTCCTATTTGTAAATACCCATGACATACTCCTATTTATACTAGTATCTTATTTATACTAGCATAAGATACCCACATAAAAATTCTACGTATTCCTTTTTATACCGTATTTCCATAATGAAAGTAATTCATTTATATATATAAAAAAAAGAACTAATTCTTTGGTATCATTATTATTATTATTATTTGAGGATCAAGAAGGAGAAAAGAAAATTAAAAATGAATTCCTTTTGACCGATGATTGATATAATTAGGAGATAAAAAGTCGGCTGTTACACCTTATAACTTTTTACTGTCTGTAAAACCGTTCTTTCAAGAAGAAATTATAGATCTGAATTTTTTAGTTCATCAATTCGAAAACATTTAGTGTTTTTGATTCCTAAACTTTCCAAACAACTCTGTTCAAAAATTTGTTTTTTTAAAACAAAGATTATATCAAGATGGCGCCCAAGAAATCATCCGCGAAAAAAGGTAAAGGGGAAACCTAGAGAACCTAAATTTTTGGGTTCTGTAGCCCTTCATATTTTGATTTTTCATTTGTGATTTAAAATTTTTTTGTTTTCTATAAATAATTCCCTGTTTTAATTTAACTTCGATTCGAAAGTGACTATTGCACTGAATTTTTTAATTCAGTTTTGAATTTTTACTCTAAAGAAGAAAATAATACTAAATTTTTCCGGCATATTTTTAATTTTTCTTAAATTTTTCAACAATCTTGATTTTTTAAAAATACTTTTTAAAATTTTTAATTTTAAAAACTCGCGACCATGAAGGACGTGTTTGGCTGCAAGGAAGTGGGCGGAAGTAAGAAAATGGGGAAGTATAATTGTTCACTTTCCTATCTATCCAAACACCGGAAAAGAAAAATAAGAAAACAATTTTTCCTTTTCTTATTTCTCTTTTACACAACCATTTCCTTACTTTCAAAGTGCTACAGTTAATTTTGTGGTCATGTAAATCTCATTTGTAATAAGTTACAGTATAAAACAGTTAATTTTTTTATCATGTAAATCTCACTTGCATTCTAATTACAGTCTATTTTTTATTTTTCTTAATTAATTTTTATTTTGCTATTATTTTACGGTCAACTTTATGGTCAACTTTTTCACTTTCACTTTCACATTACCATCCAAATACCGGAAAAGGCATAACATTTTTCAAATCAAACTTTCCAACAACATCCAAACACCAGAAAACTTACTAACCAATTCTCAAGTTCTAAAGAGAATTATTACCACTTCCTCACTTCTTCACTTTCTCACTTTCACCCTTAACCAAACAGAACCGAAGTAAAAAAGTCACCTTTTTTTAAAGAAGTAAGAATCAAATTTAAATCTATTTATGCGTTTTAAAACAATAATTTTTCATTTTCTACCTAAAACTCTGATCAAAGTCATATTTTAAGAGAAAAAGCAAATAGAAATTAACGATCTTATTAGAGAAATTTTTTTAAAATTTTAATTTTTTTAACACTGAGACTAAGATCACCAAGGTCATAGTATTTTTTCATTAAACTTGGTGAATTTGGGTCGCAGTTTTTTATAATAACTTAATATGTTACTGCGATCTAGGTCGTAGTTGTGAATAAAATATATTTTTTTAAAAAAAATTATTAAAGTCTGTTTTGTTTTTAAGATTACTTTTTTAAGACACAGTGACCAATGTCGCAGTGTTGTCGTCCCTTCTCTCTTTTTTGGCCCCAGCCGAGCGGTCTGTTCTACTAAGTTAGCTTAATAGATATTGCAATTCTAATCACATTACGATAAAACAAGGGTCGCAGTGCTCTGAACCATTGACCAAGGTCCTCATTAGTTAATTAGAAAAATGCGACATATGTTGCTGTTATTTAACAGTGCGACCTTGGTCGCAGTGTATTATAAATTATTATCTACTGTTGCGATCAAGGTCGCAGTCATTTTTCTTTTCTAACTTTATTTAAAAGAATTATGGCTGTGCTTCCTTTTTTAATTTTGTACTTATGTTGTTAATGTTTCTACATCTATAGGTAAGTAAGAACTGAAGCTTATGTGCGAATTCATCAGAAAATACAAAAAGCACCACTCAGGCTAATTTTGTGAATGCAATGAAGGAGACCCCATTAAGTTGACTTCGGCCTGGGTCAATGAGTTAACTGCGACCTTAAATACGAAAATCTTCTAGCTACATTTATTATTGTTAAAGCTTAATGAGGTGACTGCGACATAATTATATTCATAAACACACACCCACATAATTATATTCATAAACATAATTTAAAACTCATGCATGAACAAACACAAATATAAATCTACTTCACATAATATATCACATTAATATAAACTCACACACAAATTAGACATAAATTCATACCATATAAATGAACAGAGATAGAAATATAGGAAAAAATGGGAGGGAAAGAAGACTCACCCACGATGGCAAAGCTCTCGGCCATGGGGTCACGGCGGAGCTTGCCGAGGAAGAGGACGGCTCCGAGGAGGAGGTGAAGCTCCGAGAACTGCTGATGTTGCGCTCGGTTGCTCGCGGCAAGGAGGCGCGGCCAAGGTTCGGCCAATCTTGAGCTGTGCTCGGGCTTGCGGTTGCGTGGGTGTGAAGGGGTCCAGGCATTGGCTCTCGGGCTGGGGTTGCGCTACACCATGGGCTGCGCTCAGCCTAGGAGGTGGTGTGCGCCTTGGTGTTGCTGGGAGGTATGAGCGGGGGCTGCAAGGAAGGCTCCGGGTGCTGCTAGTTGTTGTCAAAGTGTCGAGATGGGTGACGCGCGGAGCTCCAGCGTGGGGGACTTGCGCATAAGAGGATGGCTCGGGGTGTGTGTGTCGTGGGTTGTGCTGCGTAGGAAGTTGGAGTGATCTCGACTGTGTAGAAGAAGGTAGGGAGTTGTGGTTGCAGTTGAGCACAGCCGGGGGAACTTGGTTGGTGAGCGTGAAGTCTCACCGGAGATGAGGAGACTCGAGCGGGGCTCGGCAACATGAGAGGCGCGCCATGAGGAGGACAGAGCTAGGGAGATGCGGCAGCAAGGTGGAGAAAGAGAAGAAAATTTGTTATTTGGTCAGGGATTAGGTTTAGGAGGTGATTAGGAGATGAAAATTTGATTAGTTAGGATTTGATAAGATATAGGATTAGGTTAGGATTTAATAGATAAAATTAGAATTTAATAGTTAGAATTTAGATTAGGATATTAAGATTTGAATGGGTAATAGGCTAATGGGCTTATTGGGTTTGGTTTGAGATCCAATTGGATTTGGGTATATGTAAAAGGGTTGGATTGAGAACCAAGGAAATGAGAAATGATATAGGCTAACAGGTCAAAGAATAAGGGTATGGGAAAAAGAATTAAGGAGGAAAAATAATAATACAAACATAATATTAATAATAACAATAATGATAAATAATAACAATAATAATTAATCATGTAATAATAGAAATAAATAATAATTAAAATGCTAATAATAATACTCTAGTAATAATAATTAACAATAATAACACTAATACATAATAATAATATTAATAATAATAATAATTAATGATATTACTAATAATAACATCATAACAGTAGCAATAATAATTATAATCATAATGAAGCACCCATTACTAAGATTAACAATTAATAATAATATTAATAGTAATTAAAAAATATTAATAAGTGATAATGAAAATAATAAATAAAATCAATGTTAATATCTTAAAAATAAACAATAACTATGAATTAAGTTAATTAACAAAATGGTCAGTAAAGCCATATAAGATATTTAAAATAATAATACAGTATTATTGATTAGGAGATATTACATTCTACCCACCTTATAAAATTTTTGCCCCCGAAATTTTAAAAAAGCAGGGAATAGTAAAAAAGAATAAAAAATCAACAGAGAAGATATCAAACTACTACGTCGCTTCTCAGCACATCATGGATCCAACACGCTTCCGCTGCGTTACTCTGATTTCTTCTACCGGCTTCAGCATGGAGAAACCAGACTCAAGAGATAGAATCAGAGCAATATTATTGAAAAGGAGAATGAAAATCAAGATGGAATTCAGATTACTCTAGAAGAAGATATGTAATCAGAGAGATCGAAAGATCAAAGAGATGAATTTTCAAATGGAGGACAGCTAATTCACAAGTAGACTGAATATCATAATATGGATAGTATATGTATATTGCAGTGTAACTGTAGCTCGTTTCAGGTTACAGGTATGGACTAGGTTCTCTTTTTATGTCGAACTTGGCTCTGATACTAAGAAAACTCTGTCACACCCTACTTTCCAAAATACGTGAAAACAGAGTCGCGACGAGAGTCGTGACGTATATATGCGAGAAAAATACCCCAGCATATACACTAAGTCTTACGTAACCCGAAACAAGCTATAATCTAAACTATAATAAATCATGATGACTGCAATATCACATATAAGCATCCATGCATGATATCATATAAAAAGACTGGAATAAATGCTGAATCCGATATATATTGAGAATCAGGAAATAACAAGAAGACAAGAGAGATAAGAATATCAGAACCAAAAGAGAGAAACTTCAGTTCCTCACGAAGCGTACAAGCTCAACGAATACCTGAACAAGAGCATAAAACATCCAGTATCTCGACGTGCAAATTTAGAGTCATCAGAAGCGACCTAATCAGTGTGTGTAAAGGGAAAGATGCTCGTGCATAAAAACAATGTAAGAATAACAACAAGATAAACTGAAATAAAAGATAACAAAATAATCAATATTAAAAACAAAGTTATGAATGACATATAACCGATATCATGATAAAAGAAAACAACTAATATCAAGATGTGTAACCTAGCATATGTTACTAATCTGGTATACAATCCGGTCATGTGTACAATCACATGTCTATCATAATTTATATATATGGACAGTCAGATGATTACGGTCAGTCGCAATACATTATAAACAGTTCATTATTATTTATTATGTCAGCGAACACCAATTGCCACCTTTAATAAACGCATCCCATAGTACGCCTACTACACGTGTCAGTCAGGGTCCTAAGTTATTGAAACTGATTGGTTGGAGACATTGTCCATGCTTTAGGTGGGTCTCGTACATACCCGGGACCACAGCCCAGATGCCTAAACTAGGCCCTACCGCCAGGTAGTCAGTAAGAGTAACAGTACTTATAGTATCACTGTAGAATAATACTCATAGTAACACTGTGGAACAATAAAAAGATGGAATTTCAGTCATCCCCCAAAACCCTGCAGCGGAACCGTAAGTCGGTTGCGCAACCTGTATCCTAGATTCACCCAAAATACAGATGATGTCTCCTTTATCAATTTTCACAATCCCAGTATAAGTTGTCCATTTTCATTATTATTTAATTCAGTTAAAACAATCAGGATCATGTTACTTGGAATGTCGGGATGATACAGTGATAGTAATAGTACAGTATAACAGTCAACAGTAATCGTATACACGGTGAACAGTAATCAAGACAGTAAAGAGTATCAGTAACCGTGTATATGATGACCAAGAGGTCTGTACAGAGTGTTATCAAACAATCATTTCTCGGTAACTTTCAGTAACATGAATTAATACTAGAAACATGACATGTACTAACTCTGTAATCTGCAGTCTCATCCCGAATAAATATAGATCTCATCTGTCTGCATTAGGATAAATCGGTAACTGCTCTGACCAACTCATAGTCATAATAACAATCACAGTGAATATCAAACATTAAATCTAAGTCAAAATATTCGATACTGTAAAGCACAAGTCCAGCAAGTACTTAATTAGCTCTTTCGTCATATCAATCTATGCAGATCCTTTAACTTACAAATAACTGAGATCAAACAATAATTGTTATCAAACTCTGAATATATATTAACAACGATATCAATGAAACTACACTCATAATAACTCAACCTCTGTAACTGAATATCTGACGTAGTCAAGAACCAAACATGAAGAGAGAAGTCAATTGAATATCCTCAAAGTCAACTAGATCAACAGATACCGAAATCATATCCAAATAATGAAACGTCCTCAAGCGAAACTCAGAATGGTATATATCTTATAATCCATATTTTATCAATACTCAAACAGTATAATTAGGGGTAAAATCGAGAATACTCACAACTTTAAATTCAACTACATCAATACGTTAGAATACTAATAAAAAACCTCTAAAACGAACACAAAGCTCATGTCAATCAAATCAGCAGTATATCCTTCCTCTATCTGATCAGTATATTCATCCTTTAAGTTACTGATATATCTAGGACCCAATATATAAAATACATAATCATCTATATCTAACCAA
Organism: Agave tequilana; assembly: GCA_038442645.1. Taxonomy (NCBI): domain Eukaryota; kingdom Viridiplantae; phylum Streptophyta; class Magnoliopsida; order Asparagales; family Asparagaceae; genus Agave; species Agave tequilana. The sequence continues at coordinate 25,842 of JAVJIF010021977.1, read as the reverse complement.
TCATCACTATCCAATCTGATTTAGATCATCATATATTCCCACTTCCATCAAGCTCAATCACAATATCCAAAAATTCAAGTAACCACCCAATTACGTATATACATGCACCAGGTCAGGTCAACCCAATCTACGCCTACTCCTCAACCTAAGGTCAAGTTCATCACGATCGAGTCCACTGATCAAATCTAATGTACAGAATATCAATCTCAGGTCAACTTTAACTTTAACTAAATTCATATCAATTTGTGTATTAGTCAGTCCATCGATAAAAAAATGTTACATCTACTTATCCCCAATAATCAAAAAAGTTCTGGTCGGAATATCACTAACAATGGTCAATAAAACACTATACATAAATATGAATCTCTAATCTCAATCATGAACCAATCAACCTCAAGATCAATAAATTTATATTCTAAGATTTATCCCAACTAGGTCAGTTACTAGATCAAGTTTGGTCTATGGTATACCAATACTAGGCCTAAGCCAATAACGCCAAATTACTAACACATGAAATGACGCCAAAAGATGCACATATTAACTAGATACATAAGGTGTACGGTCATTGATGTCATATGAAATAGTACGGGTAAACATACTGGTCAAATATATCAGACGGTAAATGAAATGATAACAAGAATAAACACTCACTATGTCTCATGAAGTGTGACGGGTAATCATACTGTTGAAATATATCATATGGTCACATGAAATGATACGAACAGATACATGAACACCTACTGGTAACAGTAAATAAGGAAAAGACATGAGAAGAAACACTCATATGAAATGACGCAGTTTTAGAACCGAATCACCGTCTGGTATCCACTACACGAACCGGTGCGAATCTCCGGATCATCCCATGGGTCGGTTTTTGAATCCTCAGCGTATCGGGTCCATAACAAAGACGAATCCGGATCAGGTCTGGGTCTCCTATTGCCGGTTCGGATCGCCCGAACGAGTTCGCATCACCGTAACAAGCAACCAAACACTTATGGATATAAATACACTCTTACGCACATGCACACAACATATACGTGTACACTCACATATATACATATATATATGTATACATATACATACTATATACTTACATATACTAATATACGTATATATATATTTATATATACACGCACATTCATGCACACATTAAGAACCATGCATCTTAATAAACACACACCGACATAATTATATTCATAAGCATAATCACGAAGGTACCCACACATATAATTCATGCACTGTAATTTAAAACTGATGCATGCACACATACAAATATAAATCCACTTCGCACAATATATCACATTAATATAAACTCGCACACAAATTAGACATAAATTCATACCATATAAATGAACAGAGAGAGAAATATAGAAAAAATGATAGGGCAAGAAGACTCACCTACAATGGCAAGGCTCTCGACCATGGGGTCACGACGGAGCTTGTCGGAGGAAGAGGATGGCTCCGGGGACTGCCAATGTTGCGCTCGGTTGCTCGCGGCAAGGAGGCACGGCCAAGGTTCGGCCAATCTTGAGCTGTGCTCGGGCTTGCGGTTGCGTGGGTGTGAAGGGGGTCTGGGCATTTGCTCCTCGGGCTGGGGTTGCACTGCATTATGGGTTGTGCTCAGCCTGGGAGGTGGTGTGCGCCATGGTGCTGCTGGTGGGTGTGAGCGGGGTCTGCAAGGAAGGCTCCAGGTGCTACTGGCCATTGTCAAAGTGTCGAGATGGGTGATGTGTGGAGCTCCAGTGAGGGGGACTTAAGCACAAGAGGATAGCTCGGGGTGTGTGTGCCGTAAGCTGTGCTGCGCAGGAAGTTAAAGTGATCTGTACTGTGTAGAAGGTGGGGTGTTGTCGTGGTTGCAGTTGAGCACAGCCATGGAGTCTCGCCGGAGAGCGTGGAGTCTCGCCGGAGAGCGGGGCTCGGCAACATGGGAGACACACGCCATGAGGAGCAGAGAGCAAGGGAGATGCGACAACAGGGTGGAGAAAGAGAAGAAAATTTGTTATTTGGTTAGGGATATGTTTAGGAGGTGATTAGGAGATGAAAATTTGATTAGTTAGGATTTGATAAGATATAGGATTAGGTTGGGATTTAATAGATAAGATTAGGATTTAATGGTTAGGATTTGGATTAGGCTATTAAGATTTGAATGGTAACGGGCTAATGGGCTTATTAGGTTTGGTTTGAGATCCTATTAGTTTGGTATATGTAAAAGGGTTGGATTAAGATCCAAGAAAATGAGAAATAGATATAGGCTAACAGGTCAAAGAATAAGGGTATGGGAAAAAGAATCAAGGAGGAAAAATAATAATACAAACATAATATTAATAATAACAATAATGGTAATAATAACAATAATAATTTACCATGTAATAATAAAAATAAATAATAATAATTAAAATGCTAATAATAATACTCTAGTAATAATAATTAACAACAATATATAATAATAATATAAATAACAATAATAGTTAATAATATTACTAATAACAACATCATAACAGTAGCAATAATAATTATAATCATAATGAACACCCATTACTAAGAATAACAATTAATAATAATAGTAATAGTAATAGTAATTAAAAAAATATTAATAAGTGATAGTGGAAATAATAAATAAAACCAATGTTAATATCTTAAAAATAAATAATAACTATGAATTAAATTAATTAACAAAATGGTAAGTAAAGTCAAATAAGATATTTAAAATAATAATACAGTATTATTGATTAGGAGATATTACATTCTACCCACCTTATAAAAATTTTGTCCCTGAAATTTCAATAAAGTAGGGAATAGTAAAAAGAATCAAAAATCAACATAAAAGATATCAAACTACTACGTCGCTTTCAGCAAATCATGGATCCAACACGCTTCTGCTGCGCTACTCTGATTTCTTCTACCGGCTTCAACATAGAGTAACTAGACTCAAGAGATAGAATCAGGGAAATAGAATTGAAAAGGAGAATGAAAATCTAGATGGAATTCAGATTACTCTAGAAGAAGATATGTAATCAGAGAGATCGAAAGATCAAAGAGATGAATTTTCAAAGGGATGACAACCAATTCACAAGTGGACTGAATATCATAATATGATAGTATATGTATATTGCAGTGTAATTGTAGCTCGTTTCAGGTTACAGGTATGGACTAGGTTCTCTCTTTATATCGAACCTGGCTCAGATACTAAGAAAACCCTGTCACACCCTGCTTCCCAAACTACGTAGAAACAAAGACGCGACGAGAGTCGGTGTCATATATAAGAATGGAAAATACCCCACGCATATACGCTAAGCCTTATATAACCCGAAACAAGGTATAAATCTAAACTATAATAAATCATGATTACTGCAATATCACATATAAGCATCCACGTATGATATCATATAAAAAGAACTGGAATAAAGGCTGAATCCGATATATACATCAAGAATCAGGAAATAACATGAAGACAAGAGAGATAAGAATATCAGAATAAAAAGAGAGAAACTCCAGCTCCTCACGAAGCGTACGAGCTCAACGAACACCTGAACAAGAGCATAAAACATCTAGTATCTGGACGTGCAAATTCAGGGTCGTCAGAAGACCTCATGAGTGTGTCTGTAAAGGAAAATGTGCTCGTGCATAAAAATAATGTAGGCAACAACAACATGATAAACTGAAATAAAAGATAACAAAATAATCAATATTAAGAACAAAGTTATGAATGATATATTACTGATATCATGATAAAAGAAAACAACTATTGTCAAGATATGTAACCTAGCATATGTCACTAGTCTGATATAAATCCGGTCATGTGTACATCATAGGTCTGTCATAGTTTATATATATGTACAGTTAGGTGATTACGGTCAATCATAATACACTATAAATAGTTCATTATTATTTATTATGTCAATGAACACCAATTTGAAGGGTCACCTAGAGGGGGGGGGGGTGAATAGGTGAAGGCTAATCTAATGGTCACTTAATGTCGAATGATGCAAATAATGCGAAAGTTAAAAACAATTATGACCTAATTAAAACTTTACACTAAACACTATATATAACACAACAGTGTTGCCGAATTCCCCGTGAAGGGCTCTGGACAAACTCCTCTAGATTCCCTTGAATGGGTTGAGGTGCCGCGTTGGCTCTCTTGGTTGAATACAAGTGTTAGCAAACAATCCCAAGCAAGTATATCAATTTAAGCACAGTATATCAAGCATGTAAATGTAAAGACAATAATTGAATGCAAGATATAAACAAGTAAGGGAGAGAGAAAGAAAAGGCAATCGCAAACACAAGGGTATGTTTCGAGGTTCGAGCACACTTGCTCTACATCCCTGCCTTCGACACACGAAGGATTTCCACTATGCAAGATCCCAATGGATCTCTCCTCGGTGCCGCAACACCTACAAGCCCTCGGACTCCCTAGTCCCGTACACACCGCAAGCCCACCGGCTCGCCGAGGCCGCACCTCAAACAAGAGAGTCCGCACCCGAACTCAAAACAACGCGGACACACACGTCCGCCTCCTCAAAGTACAAAGAAGAAGTCTTTGGTGATCACAACACTTTGATCACCTAAAAACAATCTCACTACAACACACCTATAGGTAGATATAGCAATGGAAAGCTCAAGTGTTTGTGTGAGAAAACAAGGATGAAAGCTATGGTGAAAAACTCAAGAAATTTCTTTTAACACACTCTAAATAAAACTCCCTTTAGATTGGAAGTATTTGCACTCAAATATGTGGAGAAAACCCTTTTAAAAGAATGGGAAAAACTGGCTCAAAGCTCTCCTAAAATCTTAGCTCAAAACAATAACCAAACCCCCAAATTTATAGGCCAGAAAAATATAGCCGTTGGGGTCTGTCAGAGCTGCCGGTCGACCCGTGCGGTCGACTGCCAACGGTCAGAAATCCGACCGTTGGAGCCACGGTCGACCGCCGGGTCGACCGACCTACTGGAACTGAGAGTCTAACTCTCTGTCGGTCGACCCGTACGGTCGGCCGAACTTTCCAGAGAGCTCTGCTCTCTGGAGCGGTCGACCCGTATGGTCGGCCGTCCTCCAGTGCACAAAGGCGTGCACATCTGTGCACGTCGGCCGACCGGTCCGGTCGGCCGACTCCAGGATTAGTCGACTTATAAAGGCTACTAGTCGACTTATCCGAAGCCTGAAACAGTTTTCTGGGATTAAAAAGTTAGTCTTTTTGGCTCAAATAAAATCCCATAAAATACTTAAAAATCTACAAAAATAGTTTAACCAATATACTTTGATATACAAACATGCTTGCACAAAATCAAGGCATGTTATAAAAGATTGGACTATTTTTGTAACTTGAAAATATTTGGCTCATGATAAAAAACAGTTTTTCCAAAACATGTTTTCTAAACTTTGTTTTTCCAAAACATGTTCAAATACAAAAACAAGATATTATAATTCATTTTAAGGCATAGTGTGTATGGATATGATCCACTACACAATCAAGATGAAATATCTATATTTTTGACATTAAGCTCTAAACTTAGTTTTGGTTTAAAGATATGTAGATGAGAAATATCAAAAATGAACAAAACACTTGAAATCTTCACTTGAATACATGTTTAGTTTTTGGTTAGAATTCTTTTCTAAAAACAAACTAAATCAAGAGTGTGTGTGCATATGTACTTGAGCAATCCACCACTATTCTATCCTTTACATTTTACTCTAAAACAAAAATAAAATCTTATACCTAGACATAAGTCTTGATCTTGAAGTCTTCTCATCCTCTTGACTTAGTCCAAGCTTGATCCAAAAGCTCCTTGGATCACACCGTGCTAGCTCCAAATCTTGACATATTATCCTTTGTTGAGCTATGCACCTACTAAGATCTTGATAATGAATCTGTCACTAATTAAACACAAGATCATTAGTATTATAACTTCATGAGTTGATCATCATCAAAACTAGAGTGATGAGCCTTTGGGCCAACACAATTCACTTGTAAAAGACACATCCCATACTTCGCCGACTACATGTGTCAATCAGGGTCCTAAGTTATTGAAACTGATTGGTTGGAGATATTGTACATACTTTAGGTGGGTCTCGTACATACCCGGGACCGCGGCCCAGATGCCAGCACTGAACCATGCCCTACCGCCAGGTCATCAATAAGAGTAACAGTACTCGCAGTATTACTGTGGAACAATACTCACAGAATACTGTGGAATAATAAACAGATAGGATGTCAGTCATCCCCCGGAACCTTGCAGTGGAACCGTAAGTCGGTTGCGCAACCTATATTCTAAGTCCACCCAAAATACATACGTTGTCTCCTCTATCAATTTTCTCAATCTCAGTGTAAGTTATCCATTTTTATTATTATTTAATTCAGTTAAAACAATCAGGATCGTGTTTCTTGGAATACTGGGATGATACAGTGACAATAACAGTATAATATAACAGTCAACAGTAATCGTATACACGGTGAACAGTAATCAAGACAGTAAACAGTATCAGTAACCATGTATATGATGACCAATAGGACTGTACAGAGTGTTACAGTCAAACAATTCTTTCCTAGTAGCTTTCGGTAACATGAATTAATACTAGTAACATGGCAGGTACTAACTCTGTAATCTGCAGTCTCATCCCGAATATAATAGATCTCTTCTGTCTGCATTAGGATAAATCTGTAACTAATCCGATTAACTCATAGTCACAATAACAATCACTGTGAACATTAAACATTAAATCGAAGTCAAAATATCTGATACAGTAAACCACAAGTCCAGCAAGTACTTAATTAGCTCTTTCATCATATCAATCTACTCAGATCCTCTAAGTTATCAATAACTGTTATCAAACTCTAAATATATATTAACAATGACATCAATGAAACCACACTCATAATAACTCGACCTCTGTAACTGAATATCAGAGGTAGTTAAGAACGAATCATGAAGAGAGAGGTCTACTGAATATCCTCAAAGTCAACTAGATCAACAGATACCGAAATCATATCCAAATAATGAAACATCCTCAAGCGAAACCATAATGGTATATATCTGATAATCAATATCAAAAGATCATCAATACTCAATTAGTATAATTAGGGGTAAAATCGGGAATACTCACAACTTTAAATTCAACTACATCAATTCTTCAGAACACTAATCAAAAACCTCTGAAACCAACACCAAGCTCATGTCAATCAACTCAGTAGTATATACTTCCTCTATCTGATCAGTATATTCATCCTTTAAATCATTGATATATCTAGATCCCAACATATAAAATACATAATCATTTATATCTAACCAATCATCACTATCCAATCTGATTTAGATCATCATATATTCCCACTTCCATCAAGCTCAATTACAATATCCAAAAATTCAAGTAACTAGTCAATTACGTATATACATGCATCAGGTCAAGTCAACCCAATCTACGCCTACTCCTCAACTCAAGGTCAAGTTTATCACGATCGAGTCCACTGATCAAATCTAATGTTAAAACTATCAATCTCAGGTCAACTCCAACTTTAACGAAATCCATATCAATTCGTATATCAGTCAGTCCATCGATAAAGCAATGTCACATCTACTTATACTCAATAATCGAAAGAGTTCTGGTCAGAATATCACCAACAACGGTCAATAAAATACTATACATAAAATATGAATTTCTAGCCTCAATCACGAACCAATCAACCTCAAGATCAATAAATTTATATTCTAAGATTTATCCCAACTAGGTCAGTTACTTGATCAAGTCTGGTCTATGGTATATCAATTTAGGCCTAAGCTAACAACAATGAATTTCTAACACATGAAATGATGTCAAAAGATGTACATATCAACTAGATACATAAGGTGTGCGGTCACTGATGTCATATGAAATGGTACGGGTAAACATACCGATCAAATAAATCAGACGGTCAATGAAATGATAACAAGAATAAACACTCACTATGTCTCATGAAGTGTGACGGGTAATCATACTATTGAAATATATCATATGGTCACATGAAATGATACGAACAGATACATGAACACCTACTGGCAATAGTAAATAAGTAAAGACATGGGAAGAAATACTCACATGAAATGACGCGATTTTAGAACTGAATAGCCGTCTGGTCTCCATTATACGAACCGGTACGAATCTCTGGATCATTTCATGGGTCGGTTTTCGAATCGCCAGCGTATCGGGTCCATAACAAACACGAATCTGGATCGGGTCTGGGTCTCCTATTGCTGGTTCGGACCGCCCGAACAAGTTCGCATCGTTGTAACACGCAACCAAACACTCATAGATATAAATACACTCTTACACACATGCACACAACATATGCGTGTACACTCACATATATACATATACATATATACATATACATACTATATACTTACATATATATATATATATATATATATATATATATATATATATATATATATATATATATATTTATATATTTATATATGCACACACGTTCATGCACAGATTAACAACCATGCACCTTAATAAACACACACTCACATAATTATATTCATAAACATAATTACAAAGGTACCTACACATATAATCCATGCACTATAATTTAAAACTTATGCATGCACACACACAAATATAAATCTACTTCACACATTATATCACATTAACATAAACTCACACACAAATTAGGCATAAATTCATACCATATAAATGAATAGAGAGAGAAATATAGAAAAAAATTGGAGGGAAAGAAGACTCACCCACGATGGCAAGGCTCTCGGCCATGGGGTCACGGTGGAGCATGCCGGAGGAAGAGGATGGCTCCAGGGAGGAGGTAGAGCTCCAGGGACTGCCGATGTTGGGTCGCTTGCTCGCGGCAAGGAGGCACGGCCAAGGTTCAGCCAATCTTAAGCTGTGTTCGGGCTTGCGGTTGCGTGGGTGAGAAGGGGGTCTGGACATTGGCTCCTCGGGCTGGGGTTGCGCTGCACCATGGGCTGTGCTCAGCCTGGGAGGTGGTGTACCCATTGTGCTGCTGGGGGTGTGAGCGGGGGCTGCAAGGAAAACTCCGGGTGCTGCTGGCTGTTGTCGAAGTGTCGAGATGGGTGACGCGCGGAGCTCCAGCGTGGTGGACTTGCGCATATGAGGATAGCTCGGGATGTTTTTGCCGTGGGCTACGCTGCGCAGGAAGTTGGGGTGATCTCGACTATGTAGAAGAAGGTAGGTAGTTGTCGTGGTTGCAGTTGAGCACAATCGGGGAAACTTGGTTGGTGAGCGTGGGTCTTGCTGGAGATAAGGAGGCTCGAGCGGGGCTCGACATCATGGGAGACGTGCGCCATGGGGAGGAGAGAGCAAGGGAGATGCGACAGCAAGGTGGAGAAAGAGAAGAAAATTTGTTATTTGGTTTGGGATTAGGTTTAGGAGGTGATTAGGAGATGAAAATTTGATTAGTTAGGATTTGATAAGATATATGATTAGGTTGAGATTTAATAGATATGATTAGAATTTGGATTAGGCTATTAAGATTTGAATGGGTAACAGGCTAATGGGCTTATTGGTTTGGTTTGAGATCCTATTGGGTTTGGGTATATGTAAAAGGGTTGGATTAAGAACCAAAGAAATAAGAAATGGATATAGGATAACGGGTCAAAGAATAAGGGTATGGAAAAAAGAATCAAGGAGAAAAAATAATAATACAAACATAATATTAATAATAACAATAATGATAAATAATAAAAATAATAATTAATCATGTAATAATAGAAATAAATAATAATTATTAAAATACTAATAATAATACTCTAGTAATAATAATTAATAACAATAACACCAATACATAATAATAATAATAATAATAGTTAATAATATTGCTAATAACAACATCATAACAGTAGTAGTAATAATTATAATCATAATGAAGCACCCATTACTAAGAATAACAATTAGTAATAACAGTAATAGTAATTAAAAAATATTAATAAGTGATAATGGCAATAATAAATAAAACTAATGTTAATTTCTTAAAATAAATAATGACTATGAATTAAGTTAATTAACAAAATGTTAAGTAAAGCAAAATAAGATATTTAAAATAATAATACAATATTATTTATTAGGAGATATTACGGTATCTTAGGTCCACCCAAAATACGGACACAGTCTCACTTATCAATTTTTCCATATCGATATAAGTTGTTTAGTGTCCATGTCACTTAGATCACTTGGTCTGATCAATAATAGTGTTCATAACAGTCTACGATTTAACATGATTTTCTCATTAATTTCGATAACATGAATTATGTTGTTATCATTTAATGGTCATGCATAACGTATCAAAAATTTCAAGTAAAGTTAAAATAATATTCAAGATTAACAATTTGATTTTTCTTGAATCTTCACTATTTATGGTTATTTATAATAATTTTCTTATAGAACAATTAATTAATAGTTTAACCAATAAAATTTTCAGGAATTAATAATTATCTACTTGAAACATTCAAAATGCAGTCACAAAATGAATAATTCGGGCAGAATATTTAATCATTTGTAAACAAAATTTAACTATGAAAATTTATAATTTTCTAAATACTTTCACAGGCTAGAATATTAAAGAAGTAATTTAAATAACTAAACATTAAATAAATAATTTACAAAACAAATTAATTTATCATAATAAATAATATATTTTTATTCAGAGTGAGTTAAGAACACTACCTGAGTTTGTCACTGATTCGGATATTGAACTAATGGACAATTTCAGGAATCTACATTCAATTAAATAAATTTAGATAATTATTAAAGTTAGTAGATTATTTTGAAAATTGGGGATCAAGTCTGACCTTAGTGTCTGTGTGACGTTTGCTGGATACGTAGCTCAGTCTTTCGCAGTTCGAACCCCTTGACAAACGCTCGAATCGAGTCTGAACTGTTGAGAAAATGCTCGAATACTAAACCCGATGCTTAACGGTTCTGGATTGCATTGTAGCTTGCGAGTTCGAGTCAACATTGTTCTGTGGATTTGGGTGGGGTTGGACTTGAATCGGGTCAGATCTGGCAACAAGTATGGGTCAGATCTAAGGTCGGGTTTGATAACTTAAACCTAACTTTTATAGTGGATTCGGGTTACGTTCGTGTTTACAACAGGATTGGGTCGGAATTAATAGCAGGTTAGTTTGAGGTCTAAGGGCTCTCGGCTGTCGTTATTGGCGAGGGCAGAGGCAAGGCGAGGAGGCGACAGACGGGGAAGGAAGAGGATGGAGAAAGGCGGCGCAGGGGCCACAGTGCAGGCGGAGGCAGAAGGTGTTAGTGTTGCGGGAACATTCAGAGAGCGAGGTCAGATCAATGACGAAAAGTGTTGGGTTCGGTGAGGTGGTTGCGGCGTTGATAGCGCGAGAAGAAGAAGAAGAAGAAGAAGAAGAGGAAATTGTAGGCGAGGGTGGAGAGAGGCTTATATAAATATATATATATATATATATATTATATATATATATATATATATATATATATATATATATATATATATATATATATATATATATATTATATATATATATATATATATAGGGGTTACTGTACCTCAGCCTGCAGGCTGAGAGAGTTTCTCAGCCGGCGGGACGTGGCTGAATATATGCCACACATCGGCCACAGTGTGTTGGCGCCAAAAAATCAAAAAATCCAAAAAAACCCGCCGTAAACAAATCGCAATCGAAACAAATTGACCAAAATACCCTTTTTATTCTAAACTAGAATAAAGTCATGAACAAACAAAATTTCAGTTGAATATATCTGCAGTTATAAAATTCGTAATTTTAATACATCCAAAAATATAATTAAAAAAATTGGATCAAATATACAACTGCCATGGTCGCAACTTAATACAATATAACAACTGCGACACAGTCGCGACTTAATACAATATAATAACTGCGACACAGTCGCAGTCACTAGTCGCACTCAAAATATAACAAAACTTCTTTATATAACGTCTGCGACCCTAGTCGCATTCTATCGTACAACAATGCGACCTCCTTCAGTACTGCGACCAAAGTCGCAATCTTCTTCCCATGCCTTATCTAAAAGATTTTTATATGCGACTAGGGTGGATAGGAATGCGACCCTGAGATCAATTCGCGTATATCAAATCTTATAAAAATTATTATATTAATTACACTGAATTAAATGAAGTAATTAATATTCTTTCTACCGTGATACAACAACAGTGATAAAAAGAGATGCACTAATATTAATCTCGAGAAAGGAAAGATGTGCACCATACGTAATCTAAAGGTATAGGCAAACAATTCTATAAAAAGTTAATTTGTACTTCATGTATTAAACCTCTGAAGAAAAAAGAACTCTTCGGATTCTCCCGCAATAAATCTTCAATTAAATATTTTTTTTACCACTTCTTACCATACTCAACCATCACCTGTAACAATTATTATTACTATCATGTTCTTCCACAAATATTCACCTTTATATAATGCTTGTTACTAATATATTATCTCATACCTAAAAACTATATTTTTGCTCTTCCTTTTCAATTTGATTTCAAAAACTTCCAAAAAAAAATTCATTCTTGAATCATGTCTTCCCCATCTTCTTCCTCTGAATACTTAGATTTCAACTTCAATCGTTCCCCCACCGGTTCTTTGTCTTCAAGATATTCTAGTGAATCTGATACCAGTCTGGACTTCACTCCTTTTGACTATCTCACTACATCAAATAATGTATTAACTGATCCTCCTATTCATGATGATAATGAAGTTTTCATGTGGGGTAGTGAAGAAGACATTATTCCTCTGCCACTTGACGGAGACATGCTTGATGAAAGCATGTCCTCTGATGCTGTAGGCTCGCTTCCTATCAACGGGTCAGACGAAGAGCTTGATAGAGACGATCCATTCTGGGAGTTCATCGGTGAAACAAAAAAAACTCAAAAACAGTAAGATGATGAGGAAATAAGTGATGAAGAGGAAGAGCAGAAGAATGAAGACGATGAATCTGCTTATGATGGGGATAATGACGAGGATTAGGATTTCCTGATCTTCTGATATTCAATTATATTTTGTCTTCTTTTAAAAGCTTTTAATTTTATTTTTTTGTAAGGTCTCTTTCTCACTATATTAACTTATAAGCTCTTTTAATTACATATCCAAACTGCGACTGCTGCTCTTAAACACTGCGACCATAGTCGCAATCCTACTACTGATGCAATTTATGGTCACAGTTAATCATTTATCAGTTCCCAATGCGACTATGGTCGCAATAATGTACTGTTTTGGAGTTTAAAGTAATTTAAACATATAGTGTATTAACTTTTAAACAGTTTTGGATAACTGAACAGTCACCTAGGAAGTATACACAATTTTTGGGAAAAGGTAGAAAATAAGTTTGGGAATATTCACGTGGTTTGAGAGCTTAAACCCTTGGAATTCCGGGATTAAAAATATATAAAGGGTCATCAGCAAAAGGATTACAAACATACTAAATTATTTTTGCTCAAACACGTTACTCTCACTGTTCGGTCAATAGACTCAAAAAAATGTCTTCTCCACCGTCTTCACCGAAAGAAGCCAATCATCTAATGATGATTGGATGTATAGTTCTGAACCGATGCCTCGCTACGGGTCAGAATCTGAGCTTGATACAGACGACCCGTTCTGGGACTTCATTGGTGAACCAAAACACAAACATGAAGAGGAAGAAAGCGAAGATGAGACTGTCGCTGAAGAGGAGGAAGAGACGGAAGCGATACAGAAGACGAAAGCATGACTCTTGACGACGAATCTGATTACGATGGTGATGACGAGGATTAGAAGTTTAAAAAATTGTATTTTGTTTTTTTTTAAATATATATAAATCAGTTTTCTAAGGTTAATTGTGTGAATTACATTTTTTACTATTATGTCTTGGTTGAAATGCTGTACAATTGTTACAAACCTTCATTTTAAATATTTTACGCTAAACGAATAACTGCGACCATGGACGCAGTTAATAATTATATTACTTCACCCGTATAAATTTTTAAATGATAGCTTGCGACTTTGGTCGCAGTTGCAGGACGCAGATTTAATAAATAAACTGTGACCTTGGTCGCATTTGCGGTCTTTAGTCTTAATCACAACAACACTGCTACCTTGGTCGCAGTTGATAACCGTAGTCTTAATAAAATACAATGCGACCTTGGTCGCAGTTGCTGGTTTTTGGACTTAATAAAATACACTGCGACCTTGGTCGCAATCGCTGGTCTTTATTTTTAATCAACAACAATACTGCGGCCTTGGTCGCAGTTGCTGGCCGCAGTCTTAAAAAAATAATCTGCGACCTTGGTCGCAGCTGCTGTTCTTTAGTCTTAATCAACAACAACACTGCGACGAGGTGACACGTCACCGCAGAAGTTGCTTAGTCGCAGTCTTGTTGATCGAAGTGTCGACCCTGGTCGCAGTTGTTTCTGTTTGCAATGTAGTCTTATGCGACCTTGGTCGCAGTGTCGTCTCTGCTCCAAGTTGTTTTGTTTGCAATACATGACTGCGACCAACGTCGTAGTTTATTAAAAAACAAATATGATTTTTATTTATGTCCAGGCATTTATCTCCAGGCATGTGAAAATGATACAAAACGCTCTCTTATACAATAAGATTGTGTTTACAATACAGCAGTACAAAGAAGACTAAACATCAAAAGACGCTCTCTTATACAATAAGATTGAGTGTTACAATACAGCAGTACAAATAAGACTAACATCAAAAGACGCTCTCTTATACAATAAGATGAGTGTTACAATACAGCAGTACAAAGAAGACTAAACATCAAAAGACGCTCTCTTATACAAGATTGAGTGTTACAATACAGCAGTACAAAGAAGACTAAACATCAAAAAGAGCCCTTGTTGACTAAGAGCAGTAGTGTTATTGAGGTCTGGTGGCAGCAGAATCTCCGATTCCACCTGACCCTCCAAGTGGCGGGATACGATCCTTCGTTTATGAACATCTCTTCCACCAGAAGGTTATCCAGTGAGCATGGAATTTCCTCGATGTCACTTCTGGGGTAAGAGAGGAGGTTTTTAGACCTCACAGGGTATGTACCCACCACTATATCCACCACATCCCCCGCCGCCATACCCACTCTGACCATCCCTTGCCAGCAAGCTTGACTGGTGCATCAAGTCCGAGGAGATCTTGGAGAGGGTTAAGTCCTCGCCAGGGATCATGACTTCTTCCCTTGTGAACGACGAGGACCATGACTTCTTCCCTTGTGGACGATGAGGTCTATGACTTCTTCCCTTGTGGACGAACATCGATCAAGTTCGTCCATAGGGTCATCTTCATCCATGGAGGCAGGCCCCTGTTAGAGACTCTGAAGAAGGCGGAAATTCTCAGAGCAATTGCTCTCGAAAATAAAACAGTCTAATTATGGGCTGTTAAAGGGAGATGGTGAGCCCTATTTATAGGCAGCCCATAATAACCATAATTAATGGTTCATTAATCAGAACCATCGGCTTTAATGGTCTCCAACCGCAAGCGCCGTTTGGCATTAAAAGACATTAACGCCTAAACCCAATGAAGAGCCGACGCGTAGACAACGTAGACTTGACGTTTAAAGATCTTATAAAATCTTTATGACAGGGCGCGTCTCTCGGAGTGACTCCAAGTCGCGTCCCCTCAGCAAACTTTTCATTTTTCATTTAGATTCAAAAAATGACTTAATCAAAAACAACACTTAATAAAACAACACTGCGACCTTGTCGCTATGCATATTAATATAAAGGAAACAGTTACTTAACGTACTGCGACTTAAGTCGCAGTCCATGTAATGGAACCCTAGATTGCAGTTGCTGGCCATCTTTATCAATAACAACACTGCGACCTTGGTCGCAATTAATCATGTACACTGCGACCAAAGTCTCTGACTAAGGTCGCAGTTTAAATGTACACAGCGACCAAAGTCTCTGACTAAGGTCGCAGTTTAAATAAACTATAAAGTAGAATTTTATAGCAGGCTAAAAAAATTGATCTGAAAAGATTTTATATTTTGAGAAAAAATTTTATCGCAGGCTGAAAAGTAGAAACTAGATCTTTCATAAAAGAGGTAAGGAAATAGGGCGAAAAGTAATTTATATACAATAACCTAAATCCTATAAAGAGCGGCAAAAAAGGGGGGGAAAATAATAATAAACAATAAGGAAAGTTATCGAAAAGGGGGTATTTGGTAATTTAACTTCTTCCTAAAAGCGGGCCGCAAGTTAGTGGGGTGACAAAATTGAGCCACGTCACCGCAGGCTGAGAGAGTTCTCTCAGCCGCAGGCTGATATACATTTTTCTCATATATATATATATATATAATATATATATATATATATATATATATATATATATATATATATATATATATATTATATATATATATAATATATATAGGATAGACTTGTATCCTTTCAAAAGGTTTGATCCCGGATCCTTCCACTCAAATTCAACCCTCCAACATTCGAATACAAGATCCACTCTGTTGAAGTTGATCTATACTATTTCAAGTATCTATAACCAAAAATCAAGTGTTTTAAATACTTTTTGCCCATCCATCAAGCGATGCAAAATGACGGCCGAAAGTAGTGAGTTGGTTAGATCTATGTCTTTAGACATACAAATTCTCGATCCGCCATTTCATTATGATCTAAACATTTAAAAACCCCTATAAACTAATTTTTGTTAGATTTCAAATGTTCTACACCGTTAAACTAACCAACTCACTATTTAGGCCGTCCGTTTTTCCCCTACTTGATGGATGGGCAAAAAGTATTTAAAATACTTGATTTTGGTTTATAGATACTTGAAATAGTATAGATCAACTTCAACGGAGTGGATCTTGTATTCGAATGTTGGAGGGTTGAATTTGAGTGGGAAGGATCCGGGATCAAATCCTTTTGAAAGGATACAAGTCTATCTCTCTCTCTCTCTCTCTCTATATATATATATATATATATATATATATATATATATATATATATATATATATTATATATATATATATATATATATAAAATCTCTATCACCTTAACCCTGGTCGAAACCTTAACCTGCTCTCTTTCACCCGTAGCCTCTCTCCACCCTCGTCACAATTGTACACACAACACACACTAGGATACAAATTCACGACATCCGATATAAGATCCACTCCGTTTAAGTTGATTCATATTATTTAAAGTAGTATAAACCAAAAATCAAGTGTTTTAAATACTTTTTGCCCATGCATCAAGTAGGGATAAAATGAGCGGTCAAAATAGTGAGTGAGTTAGTTTAACAATGTAGAAATATTTGAAATCTAACAAAAATTGGTGTGTGAGGGTTTTAAGTGTTTAGATCATAATGATATAGTCGGATTGAGAATTTGTATCTAAATACATAAATCTAAGCAATATGCTATTTTTGGCTGTCCATTTTGCGCCTACTTGATGGCTGGGTAAAAAGTATTAAAATACATGATTTTTTATTTTTAGTTGCTTGAAACAATATAGAACAATTTCAACGGAGTGGATCTTGTAGATGTCATAGGGATTGTATTTGAGTGGGAAGGATTCGACAATGAATACAAGATCCATTCCGTTGAAATTGATCTATATTATTTAAAGTATTATAAATCAAAAATCAAGTATTTTAAATACTTTTTACCCATGCATCAGCTAGAAAAAAATGGTCGGCCTAAATAGTAAGTTGGTTAGTTTAAGGTGTAGAACATTTGAAACCTAACAAAAATTAGTTTATAGGTTTTTTAGATGTTTAGATCATGATAAAATAGCCAGATCGAGAATTTGTATGTCTAAAGACAAAGATTTAACCAACTCGCTATTTTCGGCCGTCAATTTTGCGCCGCGTGATGCATGGACAAAAAGTATTTAAAATACTTCATTTTTGTTTATATATTTGAAATAATATAGATCAACTTCAACAGAATGGATCTTGTATTCGAATGTCGTAAGGTTTATTTGATTGGGAAGGATTCATGCTCGAATCCTTCTGGAATGACACAAGTTTATCTTATATATATATATAATATATATATATATATATATATATATATATATATATATATATATAATATATATATATATATATTATTTGTTAGCTATTAAACTTGTTACATGCATTAGTAATTATGTTATTCATGTATTCATGCACTTATGAGATACATGTACATGAGAAATTCATGAACTAGTTTGAAAAGTCATGTGGTTTGGTGTTTGAAGAGTCATGTGGTTTGGTGTTTGAAGAGTCATGTGGTTGGTGTTTGAAGAGTCATGGAGGATGTTCCAAAAGGCCTATATAAGGAAGTGCATATGTAAGTCCAATTGAATAACTCGAAATACAAAGTTCATTTCCTCCTTCTAGAAAAACTATTCCCAACAAAACTGGTATCAGAGCCAAGACACCTATGGCTTCTTCTAGTTCTATCCCAACCCAAGTGCCCCTCTTAACTAAAACCAATTATGTAAATGGAGTATCCAAATGGAGGCCTTGTTGGGATCCATGGGAGCATGGAACACGGTGGTAAATGGAGCCAAGGAGGATGAGATGAAGAAGGAGAAGAAGGCGCTGTTCAC
Source organism: Agave tequilana (assembly GCA_038442645.1). Classification (NCBI taxonomy): domain Eukaryota; kingdom Viridiplantae; phylum Streptophyta; class Magnoliopsida; order Asparagales; family Asparagaceae; genus Agave; species Agave tequilana. Next base: position 7,283 of record JAVJIF010021977.1, on the reverse strand, counting down.
AATCTACCAAGGAGTAGATGATGCCACGTTCGAGTTGATCGCCTCTGCAAAAACTTCTAAGGAAGCTTGGGAGATCTTGAAGAAAGCCTTTGATGGCGTAGAAAGAGTGAAGAAAATCCGCTTGCAATCTTTGCGAGCAGATTTTGAGGCCCTACAACAAGAAGGGTCATAATCCATTGGTGATTACTTTCACCGAGTAAATTCCATTGTGCATGAGATGAGGCGACATGGTGAGAATATTGAGGACGTACGGGTTGTGGAGAAGATCATGAGATCTCTACACTCAAGATTTGATTATATCGCTGTGGCGATTGAAGAATCAAATGATCTTGAGGATATGTCAGTGGAAGAGCTCCAAGGCTGTAACGCCCCTATCCTGGCGGATACGGAGACGTCACTGCGACGTATATACGTAGGTCAGAAAGTGCCCCCAAGTATATACGCTAAGCATGAAGTACAACAAGGATCAGTACACGACAAAGCGTGGTATACATACATATGCCAACTTAAAAAGTACAAATACAAAGTTATACAGGATATGAAAACTATCACACATTACATGTGTCTTTTATCACAACCAAGTCCAAAAGTAAGATTTACAATATGTATACAAAAAGCTCACGAGGTGGATGAAGATCCGTGAGTCAAAATGAGAAGACTGGCACGAAGAACAGGAACTAGTCTGCCTGCTCACTAAGATAAGCTTGATCCTCTGTGGATGGCTCCACTTCGATACAAGCTTCAGAACCTGAACATACAAATCCAAGGGGGGTCAGGACCTCCCAACAATGAGCAGGCTATAGCCAAATGGCTATAAAACAAGGATAAGGAAGTTAGAACAGTAATATGAATATCAATCAACGAATAATGGAAGCATGAAGAGATAAAATCAGAATACAATGGATCCACAGTTAAAGTCTATTATTATTATTACTTGTCTTACTGTGATATCTAGCTATGTGACCCAGCGTCCCAGCGCACATAGATCATATCCTAGTAAAGCAAGGTTGTTATTGGAAACCAGCGGGATTATCAACGAACTATGTTTACAGTGGATCCCGTACATGCCCGGGATAACGGTCCAGGATTGTTCCGTTGCTTGGTGACGGAAGCCAGCCGCTAGGCTAACAGAAGGGACTTATGTATGCCCTTATCATGATGGTACCAGTAAGGAGGGAGCAAGCACTCCCCTCGGTCCCCTGGAGGCCCTCAGGTCAGACCGGAAATATGATTGTACAATATACCTAATACCACTGTAAACACGAACACATATCGATATCGTATGTTTCCCCCGACCCACATGTAAGTTGGTCCATTTTATACAAAAGTCAAGTGTATCATGCTTGGTGTTAAGTGATGGCATGATGAAATGGAGATATTCCTTATTTAACAAGTTATGAAGTAAGACTATATAACAACAAGTCATGAAGTAGCAAGAAGTAGCATCCATCAAGTAATAGGTCATGAGGTACCAGTCATGAAGCATAAACAAGAATAATATATCACACATGTATCAAGGGTAAGATCCAAATTCAGAAAGGAAGGCAACTATAACAGACAGCCTGAATTAGTCGACTAGGTGGAATGGTTAGTCGACTAATAGTGGTCTCTAGTCGACTAACAGTCTGGATTAGTCGACTAAAACTGGGTTCCAGAGAGTTGGAATTCTGTTTCAGGAAAAGTTAGTCGACTAGGGTAAAAAGTGTAGTCGACTAACAGTGACTACAAGTCGACTAACAGATACGCAAGTCGACTAAATCTGTGATACAGAGAGTTGATGTTTTAATTCAGAAAAAAATAGTCGACTAGGGAGGAATGGGTAGTCGACTAAGGATACCAAGTCGACTAATAGTTAGGATAAGTCGACTGGAGCCGAGAGTTGGGTTTCTGGTTCAGGAAAGGTTAGTCGACTAGGGTGGAAAGTGTAGTCGACTAACAAAGATTTCTAGTCGACTAATAAATAGACTAAGTCGACTAAAACTGTGTTCCAGAAAAGGTTACGTTTCAAAACAGATGGGTTAGTCGACTAGTCCCTAGGTCAAGTCGACTAATCGTGGGAAAACAGAGTACAAAAACAGAGTTTTTGAGGGTGGTGTTTGAAGATCTAAAAATATGATTTTGAAGCTACCAATATATAAGATAGGTGAACACAAGTAAACTAGGAATTAGACAAGTCTTGGTGAGTAAAAATACTCACAAGGAATGGTTTATCGAAGCTTTACGAGTTCGAAAAGGTCGTTGTCGACGATATCACCAACTTGATCCTTGGCGATATAAACGACGAAGAAAACTACGATCTCAATTCCAAAGTAGTGGTAGTTGAAGAGGAGATGAAGACTTAGGTGAGCTTTTGGAGTTGGTGGGGAGTTTGAGATGGAGGAGGATTTGGTGAGGCTAAATCTTTGGTGAAATGAAGAAAAAGGAAAAGAAATGTAAAGGAAATGTTTATATAGGTTTTAGATTTTATAAAGGAGTTGCAAATAAGGTAAATGAGAGGGGGTATTTGCAAATAGGGGAGGTGAGTTGTCTCCCTTGGCCTATCATGGCCGGCCAAAGAAGAGAGAGAGAAAGAAGGGCATTAATGGTAGAAGTGTGTGGAGTTTTGTGGAGTTTTTGGAAAATTGGAAAAGATTGGAATTTTTGGAAATTGGAAATCTTGTGGCTTGTGAAGGAAGGAAAGGAAAACAAGAGAAAGGAAAAAGGAAAAGAATTTATAAATGAAGATATTTTCTTGGACTTAGAAAATAAAAATATTAAAAAGACAAGTTCCCGGATTTAAGTCGAAGATGCGGAAAACATTTCGGAAAATACCGAAATCGTCCGAAATTCAAGTATCTCGGAACGACTCGTAAAGTTTACCAAAAATCAAGAATAATATATTAAGTATCATAGTGAAATCCGTTTTAAGAAATACTTTATAATTTTAAAACTAAAAATCTCGGAATCAGTTAACTACCGACTCCGATGGAATTTTCATAAATTCATAAAATCCTCAGAAAAAGTATTTAGGTAAGAAATGTAATTCTAAGAGATAATGTCAAAGGACTTTCTAGAAATTCCTAACTGTTTGCAAATTAAAAATCCGAGAATCGATCAGAAGCATTGTCGACACCGGTTTTGAAGAAATTTAATTAAATTCAGGAAAATTCCAGAAAATCATATAAAATCTAAAGTATTGAAAAATAATATTTAAAATTAAATTCGGTCAATTACAGGAAGTAAATCGAAAAATACGATCGGAAAACTGAATACGCAACTAAGTACGTATTCTGGAAACGGGGTATTACAATCCATCCACCTTACAAATTTCGTCCTCGAAATTTCAGAAAGTGAAAGGTAACAGTAAGGAAGGATGAGAAGAAGGATAACAGTAGAGAAGGATAGAAAGAAGGAATCTTACCAATTAAGTTCTGAAGAGTTGAGGATAACGCTCACGGATAACATCCTCTCGTTCCCACGTGGCCTCTCCTGCGCATGTCTGTTCCAAGACACCAACACTAATGGTATTGCCTTGTTCTTCAATGTCTTAACACTTCTATCCAAAATGGCCATCGGCTGCTCTTGATAGGACAAATCCGGTTGTAGTTCCAGTTCGGAGTGATCCAGGATATGACTATCATCCTTGACATACTTCCTCAACTGTGATACGTGGAAAACATTGTGCACTCCGTCCAAAGATGGCGGTAATGCAATCTATAAGACACATCTCCCACTCGGTCCAAAATCTCGAATGGGCCGATATATCTCGGACTAAGCTTCCACGAGTACCGAACCGGATTACCCCTTTTGTAGGTGATATCTTCAAAAAACACATGATCTCCTGTCTGGAATTCCAATGGCCTTCTCTGTGTGTCAGCCTAACTCTTCTGCCGACTCTGAGCTGCCCTGATGTGATCTCTGATGATTCTGACTTTATCTGTTGTCTGAATCAGGATCTCTGGTCCCAAAGTCTCCTCTCACCGACTTCATCCCAACAAATCGGTGACCTACACTTCCTTCCATACAATGCCTCAAATGGTGCCATCTTGATACTAGCCTGATAGCTGTTATTATAAGAAAATCAGCTAGATGAAGATGGTCTTCCCATGATCCCTTGAATTCAATCATGCAGGCCCGCAACATATCTTCAAGAATCTGGATAGTTCTTTCAGATTGTCCGTCTGTCTGAGGGTGATAGGAAGTACTGAATTTCAGACGAGTTCCTAGACTTTCTTGGGACTTTCCAGAAATGTGATCTGAATCTTGTGTCTCTGTCTGATACAATACTAACTGGAACTCCATGTAGACGAACTATCTCCTTCATGTACTTGTCTGCCAAACCTCTGTTGTCTGGCCTACTCTGAATGGTATGAAGTGAGCTGATTTGGTGAGGCGATCAATGATTACCCATACAGCATTATTACCCTTAGGACTACGAGGTAATGCAGTAACAAAATCCATAGTGATGTGCTCCCCTTCCATTCGGGTATCGGTAAGGGTTGTAGAAGTCCAGCTGATCTCTGATGCTCTATCTTTATCTGCTGACAAACTAAGCACTTGGCTACATACTGGCTATCTCCCTTTTCATCAGCATTCCACCAAAACTGCTTCTTTATGTCCTGATACATTTTGGTTCCCCCTGGGTGTATGGAATAGGCTGAACTGTGTGCTTCTGCTAGAATCTTCTGTCGAACATCTCCTTGGGGAACACAAAGTCTGCTACCAAAATACAAGGCATCATCCGGATGAATACTGATATCAGTCCTCAATCCAGCCTCTACTTGAGCTCGGAATTGCTGTAATCTGGGGTCTTCCTTTGAGCTTCCTTGATCTCATCTATCAATGTTGACTGAATCTGCAAGGTCGTGAACTGTCCTGCTTTATATCAGTTCTTGAACTAACATTAAGTCCAATCTGATGATGTCTTGAATCAACTCCTTCTGCTGAGTATTGGACTAGCACTCTATTCTCTGGCTTCCTGCTCAGTGCATCTGGTACTGTATTGACCTTGCCCGGATGATATTGCAAGTCAATATCATAGTCCGCCATAAGCTCCAGCCACCGCCTCTCTGCCTCATTTTAATTCCTTCTGTGAGAAAATATACTTGAGGCTCTTGTGATCCGTGTATATCAACACTTTGTCTCCCAGAAGATAATGCCTCCAAATCTTTAAGGCAAATATCACAGCTGCTAGCTCCAAGTCATGAGTTGGGTAATTCCGCTCATGAGGCTTCAGTTGCCTAGATGCATATGCTATGACATGATCATGTTGCATTAGCACACACCCTAGGCCTTTTCCGGATGCATCACTGTAGATGACCATCCCTCCTCTTCCTGAGGGAGTCTTCAAGATTGGAGCTGAAATGAGTCTTTGCTTCAATTGCTCAAAGGCTGCAGTACATTCTTCTGTCCTATGTATCTTTCTCCTTTCCGGGTGAGCTTGTCAACGAGGCAGCAATCTTAGAGAAATCTTGGACAAAGCGTCTGTAATATCCGCTAGTCCAAGAAAACTCTTAATCTCCGTCACCGTCCTTGGAATTGGCCAATCCTTCACTGCCTGGACTTTGCTGGGTCAACTGAAATTCCTTCCGCTGAAACCATGTGTCCAAGGAAGGCTATACTGTCCAACCAGAAGTCACATTTGCTCCTCTTAGCATGAAGCTGCTCCTGCTGGAGAGTCTGCAATACAATCCTCAAGTGTTCTGCATGCTCCCTGTTGTTCTTTGAATAGATCAAGATGTCATCTATAAAAACAACAACGAATTGATCCAAGTAAGGCGAGAACACTCGGTTCATCAAATCCATGAAAACTGCAGGGGCATTGGTGACTCCAAAGGCATAACTAGAAATTCATAGTGGCCATAACGGGTCCTGAATGCCGTCTTCGGAATATCCTCTTTCTTCACCCTCAGCTGATGGTAACCCGACTGTAAATCTAATTTAGAGAATACACGGGCTCCATGAAGCTGATCAAACAGATCATCAATCCTTGGTAAGGGATACTTGTTCTTGATGGTAACTTTGTTCAATTCTCTATAATCAATACAAAGCCTTTTACCACCCTCCTTCTTGTTTGCCAATAATACTGGAGCTCCCCATGGTGAAGTACTTGGCCGAATTCAATCCCTTGTCAGAGTATTCCTGCAGCTGCTTCTTTAGAATCTCTAACTCCGACGGTGCCATCCTGTACGGAGCCTTGAAATAGGAGCTGCTCCAGGCACAGTATCAATAGAGAACTCAATCATCCTTTCAGGTGGAAGTCCTGAGATTTTAGCAAACACTCCTGGGAATTCATCCCACACCGGTATTCCCTTCTTCTGAATCTCCGAAGTAGTCATCCGAGTCTTTCTCTTGGTAGACTTCACTTCTCCACTAAATTGAATTCAGGCTGAAGAGGGATTCTGAAATAATCTTCTTCTCCTACAGTCAATAACTGCATATATTGACTGAGCCAGGTCATGCCTAAGATTACGTCGTACCCTTTGGTGTCTAGTACGAGCATATCTATGGCCAAGGTTTTATCACAAAGTTCTACTGGACAATCAGCACAACTCTAGAGGAATGACTACTCCATTCCCTGTACTAATCTCCCATTTGTGGTCTAAAGATCTAACAGGTATAGAATGCAATGCCACAAAATGATCTGAGATATAACAATGGGAAGCACCGGAATCGAAGAGAGCTAAAACAGGTTTTGAATGTACTCTGATGTTACCTGTTATCACTTCCTCAGAAGTCTCAGCCTCTTCTTCCGTCAGATTATAAGCTTGACCCCTTCCCACGCCCTGCGCAGTCCTAGCTCCTCTCTGAACTGGGCGAATAGCTTGCTGTGAAGGGGGAGGAGCTCGCTCTCCTGATCATCGTCCTTGGTTCTCTGTCCAAGTGGCCCTGGAAGTGATCTCTGTCCATTTGGTCCCTGTAGTGCTGGCAAAGCTTGGCCGCTATCCCCATTCTTCTGTTTGGACAGGCTTCTATGGAATGGTCTCGGGAACCACATACCAAGCATAATCCCTTTGCCCTACGGCAATTCTGTCGAATGTGACCTGGTTTCTGACAATAGCTACAGAAGGATAATGGTTGGGGCCGTCTGGTAAGGAGCTGGTCGGAATGGTTGCCTCATTGTCTGAACCTTTGCTGCTCTGTATGGGCCTCCTCTTCCTATTGGTGGAAATGGCCTCTTCATGGCCTGGTTCCTCATCTGGTTCACTTGCTTCTTCTCTAGCCCACTCTCCACTTCTCGAGCTATGGTGAGAACTTCTGAATAGGTCCTCAGCTGCTGGGGCATTAAGAAGACTTGGATGTCC